>MU385948.1:0-110384 GCA_022497145.1 Rostrohypoxylon terebratum | reverse complement strand
CTAAAGCACTCAAGCTCTCGCTGTGTTACAGCTACTTCTCAACGCCTGATCTTGTTGTATCTAATACACTGGCTTCAGGCAGTAGCTTCAACAGTATAACTGTTCAAATCACAGGCAAAGTCACCATTGCGGCAGTCTCCTGCCGTAGCAGCTACTGCCCCCTTTTCCTGACCCCTAGTATATGTTAAAATGCCCTTTAAACCCGGCTTAGCGTATCGCAAACAAGTCGCGCAGCAAAGCAAATTCCCCGCGGACATCTCTACCCAACCACGAGCGAGGCGCTTTTGGTTTGGGCTGAGGTCGGTCTTATCGAGTCGAATGAGCTCTTCGTTCATCTGGAGCTCGATATCCCACAGATAAGCCCGGAGAATGACCTTCGCCGATCGAGGCTTGACATTGAGGAGAAGTTCGATGACCCGGACACAATTCACAAGCGCGGCTCCACTCTCATGCAGAGCAAGTAGCTCCTTATCGTATGAGTATAAATCGTTTGTCGCCGAACAGTAGATCATATAGAGACCATGAAAAGTTTTAAGAGGTTCCCTCTCAGCGGGAGTCATGGCAGGGAGTCCGCATGACCACATCATAGATAGGTCTAAGAACCTATTGACGGTCAGATATCTTACTTTTTTCTGTCAGGAGAGGGAGGGGGGCATACGTAATGGCGAAGTCACCAAAACGATAATCAAAATACTCTTCAAGGGAATTGAAGGTCATAGAACTTGGAAATCGCTTGCGGGTATGTTCTACCCAAAGCACTAGACCTCGCACCAGCGTTGGGCCCATCACCGGATCTACTCTAAGGCACTCGTCCGAGAAGCCTTTAAATATCTTGTTTGTCCACGAGAACTCGTCATCTGTCCCGTTTCGACCAGCGGAATCCGCAAGAGCAGTGTCCAGTATTGTTGGAATCTAGTGTAAAAAATTAGCTGAGCATTCTTAATGTATGAGAAATCATGGTATCGCAAATTACCTCAACCGAGTCGGATTCAATGACGTCTGTGACACATTATTAGTATGTTTCACATGGATGATAGATCGCGTACCGATCGGTACCGATATCTTACCGTCATGCGTAAAGATGAGTACGTTCGCCTTGGACAATATTCTTGCTCGCGGAGCATCTCCTTGCGGGAAGATGCTTATTTCAGCCGCAACAGACGCGTCGATAAGTTCTTTCCTTTTCGCCGCTTTTTTGCTAGGGTCAAACAACTCCGGTGGCAAGGAACCCCGCTCTTCCGGACTTGCGGCCAAGATCTCATCCATTAACTCTTCTGCTGCTTCCTCTGACTGTCTCCAGTGCTTACACTGGGCTGCAGCAGGGAAGGATGTGGGCCATGGCACCCCCAAAGAAGACGGCACGGCAACATTGCAGTTCTCAAGACCAGGTACGGGACGGGAAAGTGCTTCTCGTAAATACTCGAAGGCTTCTTGTTTACGTTCTGAGGAGAACGAGATCCCCACGGGGTCAAAAGCGCAATCAAATGGTCGCATTCTGAAGATATCCGAGAAGGTTGATATTCCATAAGAAGGAAATGAAGAAAAAATGGGATGTGGAGGTAGCTCTTATACTTACCTCCTTACTGCGATATCGCAACCCGTGGTTACCTAGATTTGTCTCCATTTACTAGAAGCAGTCATGACTGAGAGTTAACTTGGTACACCTGATGGCTAGCAACACGAAGTGACATGCTGGTGCATAGTTTAGGTGTACTTGTGTGACTCAGATGCATCCATGATATATACCACTAACTCAAAATAAGCAATGAGCAACTTCAAAGATATCGAGTAAATACTTACCTAAGTAGGTAGGTAGGGCCTTTTTATAATCCTGGGGCCTATGCAATACCATGTGGATCAAAGATCATTGCTTGTTATACCTATCAAAGGGTGGATTCCCGATGATTCTTACAGGCATATTGCAGGCATATGGTTAGATTGTCAACCAACAATTAGGTTTAGGTCCATTTAACCAAAGAATAAAGGTCATCGGTTTTCGTGAGTTAAATGACCGTCTCTTTTGATGATACATGCTAGCATCCTGCTGCTGGGTCCTTGTAGTTTAGGTATTAGTGTAGAGTGCTTATAAGATACTTAACTGAATTACCCGCAAAGCCGGGTGGGTCTTGCAAGGTCAAGCCTGTTGCTATAGACTACTTCTTTCGTAGTCGATAACCCTCAATCCTCTCGGCACCATAGTAAACCAGATTGTTACTCCGGGGCACCCGCTTGTGGGGATTGTATCGTTTTTAGCCTTTCTTTTGGCTGGGAATAGAGCACGTCTACATCTCGCTCGTAGACAACCTTAACATTGTCCGTAAATATTATATAATTAAGGTCATGTAAGCATGGAACAACGATGCTTATTGGGTTCAACTCCTTTTATTCGTTATATTGCGTGGGTACCTTATACTAGGAGACCACTTGCTGGCTTAATTATTGTACAACTACTGTGAATGGAGTTAGAGGGGGATGAGAAATGTGGCAACAGGGAGAGGAGAGGGCATACATAATTACAACAGCAACCAAATAGAAAACATTAAGCTCGAATAATGTTGTTCTACTATGCGTAAAAGTTGTTAGAAATTACTGTTATGTAAGTCGGAATGGAATAACGTTGTTGCTTACGTAACTTACCTACGTGACAAGTTTCCAAGGTTTTAGTGTGGGGCTTCCCTTTTAGCTTCCGCTGTGGAGTCACTGCACGTAAGAAAAACCCGTAGCCTTAACAAGGATTTAAGGATAATACCTATTACTTAAAAGCGTATTGTGTACCTAGTAATAACTTATAAGTCCCTTTCATGAATTATAAACAAGATAAAAGCGTTGCGTAAAATGTGGTTCAAAAGATTCGCTTTATTGTATAGGTTACATAAGGTGATGAAGAAATAAAGAGCTACCTAGGACCTACTACCTACCTACTTAAGGCTTAAGCTACTTAAAAAGTGCATTATCCGAACCCTTCATTAGTGGCAAATTCTAGACATCATGCATTGCATGCGCTAGCCGAAGGGTTTTATATCGAGGCCGGAGATACCTCCTAGGTAAAGCATTGAAGGTACAAGAATTAGCCAGGTGCGATTAGTAGGGCAAATCAATCTCGGCAATTGGTTCTCTATAACGGCAAGAACTCGTTGGGAGGCGGAAGGGTTGTTGGGACTCGGGAGGGACTCGGGAGAGAACAACTTCGCATAGCGCGCCTGCTCCTCGGGTTCTCGTCGGCAGTCCTGGAAGCCCTTGATTCCTTGGCACCCCGGGCCGGGACCCCTAGTCTTTGTGGACCGAGCCGGTTGGTATCTCGTACAACAAAACCCTTGGACCGATCTTCGGGATGAGATGATCTGGTGACTGTCGGTGCAAGCCTTCTTCAAGAGCTAACATATCCCTCATGTCGGACCCCTCGCCTCCTTCATACATACATACATGTGTCCAATATGACTACCCACCTAGGACCTGAGTAGTGCGCTCCAGGCCTCGCCGCAAAGACTCTTTGGCGAGCCCCGGACAACACCCGGACAACACCCGCACCACATCACGCTACATAGCAGGGTCTTCTCACACATTCCTTAGCTAGCTAACTTGGAAGTTTCAAGTCTAGCATCCATTATAGCATCCATTATGACCGATGGTTTTCTCCGCAGGTGGTAGGCATTCCGTTTTCTAGGGCCCTATTGCCACGAAGAATCCTCGCAGATAGATTCATTTGTACAATCCTACGCTCGGTGGCAGCTGAATATAGTGCTCGTTCCCTAGTCATGTCGTCCCCGAAGGTACCTAGCAGGTAGGTAGACCGTAGGTGTCATTCTTCCACCCAACCGATAAGAATGCCTGGCATTACCATATGTTAGATCAATATTCAAAGGAGTTAATTTTGATCCTTTGTTGATCACGAATCATTTTGGCGGTGGTCTAGACCATTAGCCATGCGTCTCGGAACGGCACGACACTCCGTATATGGCTGGACCTTCTCTGAAGAGCATATAAGTTAATACATATTATTCATCGATCATTTTCCCTGATTGGCGTCGTACACTTAAGCCCCAAAATTGTGTAATTCCCGAAGTCTTTAATGTTGATAAGTTTCCAAGGTTATTTGTGGCTGCTAAGTAGTTACCTCACCGGGATTTTTTGAATACCTAGGACTTAAGTGCTTTTCTTGTAGCTCATCTGATTTATCCATTTGTCTGTTTCGTGTCTCTTTTTTAAAAAAAAAATCGTCATATACTTCGACTTCTGGTATGTCAATATTTTTTGACCACACAAAATGCATATTCATTGAGCTTTTGGAAGAGAACTTGTGTTAATCCATTCAGGATTCTAGGTATTGGGGCAATAAAATAGTTATTTACGAAGTAGAGTTAAAGTGCAATTGGATTTGTTCAGATTGGAAAAGGGTTTCTGCCAAGAGTTTTTTTTTTCCTAGATGGATCCATCTATGAAGTCGGATGTCATTGCCCAGTGCACCGAGACTCTTATTACTAAGCCTTCCAGCTGTTACGACAAACTTTACTCTAGCGCGCATCCTTGCACCAACGCAGTATGTACCTGCTATGTGGGCAGATTCAAGATATCCATACCTATTAGCTCCAGCCAATTTGCGATAAACTTTCAACTTCTGGATAGCTCATCGTCTAAAATCCAATTTTATCCAACTTTTTCATTCCTTTCACACTTATCGCGATATTTGGCATCGACCATCGACCATCGACCATTTACACCTTTTCGACCTTTCAATTTTTTTTATCTCTCGACCCACCCCTACGATTGCGACGCGGTCGCACACATACCCAAGATGCCTGTTGTAAAGGGAGGAGTGTGGACCAACATTGAGGATGAAATTTTGAAGGTATCTGTTTCGAAGTATGGTCTAAATCAATGGGCGCGTGTCTCGTCCTTGCTGCCACGAAAGACTCCCAAGCAATGCAAGGCTCGATGGAACGAATGGCTGGATCCAAGCATCAAGAAAATTGAGTGGAGCAAGGAAGAGGATGAGAAGCTATTGCATTTAGCTAAGTTGATGCCCACACAATGGCGAACCATCGCTCCTATCGTTGGCCGTACCGCGAATCAGTGTTTGGAACGCTACCAGAAACTCCTCGACGAGGCTGAACAACGGGAATCATCTGGCCTAGGACTCACTGGCCCCGAGGGCGGCGAAACACAAGCACCCACGGCCGACGATGTACGACGACTACGACCAGGAGAGGTCGATCCAGATCCGGAAAGCAAGCCCGCAAAGCCCGACACCATCGACCTCGACGAGGATGAGAAAGAAATGCTGAGTGAGGCGCGTGCTCGCTTGGCGAACACACAAGGAAAGAAGGCCAAACGAAAGGCCCGAGAACGCCAACAAGAGGAATCTCGTCGACTAGCTGCCCTACAAAAACGACGAGAACTAAAGACTGCTGGTATAAATATCAAAGTGGTCACGCGCAAGCCGGGACAAATGGACTACAATGCCGATATTCCGTTCGAAAAAGCACCCGCTCAAGGTTTCTATGATACTACAGAGGAAATGACACGAAACGAAAAGCAACGAGCAGCCTTCGACCCCCGCAAACAACAACTTGCCAGCAAGAGGAAAGGGGATGAGAATGATGAGTCGGATCGAAAAAGGCGGAAGAATGACAAAGATGCCCCTTCTGCCTCCTTGCAAGCTGCTTTGAAGGCCGGACAGATGCAAAAGATCCGTGAAGCTGAGCAAAGCAGCAAGAGAAGAGCCCTTGTCCTCCCGTCTCCCCAAGTAAGCGATGGTGAGCTCGAAGACATTGTTAAGATGGGCATGATGGGCGAGCGGGCAAATATGCTTGCTCAGAGCAGCGAGAATGACGCTACAAGGGGGCTTGTCAACACATATTCTACTCTTAATTCCCAAACACCTATCCGTACACCTATGGCGCCCCCTCAGCAAGACCGAATCGCGAACGAAATCAAGAACATCCGAGCTTTGACGGAGAATCAGTCCGTGCTATTGGGAGGCGAGAATGCTGATCTTCAGGAAGGTACTGGTTCTACAGGATTCGAAGGAGCTGCGCCCCGAAAGCAAGTCATGTCGACACCCAACCCTCTGGCTACTCCTCTACGCGTTGGAATGAATGGCGTCGGCGCTACTCCCCGAAGGCCAGGGCAAACCCCTCTTCGTACCCCTCGAGACAATTTCGCTCTTAATTCAGGGGACGAGGAGATGTCTATGGTTGGTGGGACAGCTAAAGACATGCGTCTACGAGAGTTGTCGATGAGGCATCAGCTCAAGCAAGGTCTGGCCTCTTTGCCGAAGCCAAAAGAAACGGAATGGGAACTTGAGATTCCCGAAGATCAGCAGGAAGTCATGGACATAGATGAGACGGAGGAAGATGCTGAGGTACGAGACCAACGAGAACGAGCTATCAGAGAAGCCGAGGAACGACTAGAGCGAAGGCGACGCACGCAGGTCATGCAAAAAGAACTACCTCGACCAGAATTCGTCAACATGGAAGTCCTCGTCCAAGAGGCGTCCACGATCTCAGATCCCATCGAAGCCCAAATTGCTAAAGAGGCCGCCTTGCTTATCGCGAACGATGCTGTGAAGTTTCCTATTCCGGGCTCAAAGCCTAGTGTTGGTCCCGCTCGTTTACAACAAATCGATGATGTTTCTTTAGACGAAGCGCGTTTGCAGATTCTTCTAGAGGTTAAGGGCAAGGCCCAGCCAGAAGAGATCCAGGCAAGTTGGGAACGAGAAGGCAGCAACGCACTCCTTCTAGGCTTGGGCTGCTACGAAGATGACGACGAAGAACAGGTGGCAGCTATGAGCGCAGCTCTTGACGTAGGTTTCGAACAAGAGCCCTTTCTGCTTACGCATTGCTAACAATTATCTCTACAGTCAGTGCAAGAGTCCACGATGGCCACCGCCGAAAAATGCTCGAAACTTGAGAAGAAACTAGCGCTCCACCTCGGCGGTTACCAACAACGAGCCAAAACACTCCGATCGAAGATGGGCGAGGCATACGAGGCGCTTCAGAAAGCCAACTTCGCCCTAAGCGCATTCAGGACATTAGCAATATCAGAAGAGATCGCTGCTAGGAACCGGTTGGAAGCCCTGAGAGAAGAAGTTGGCCATATCACTCGCCGAGAGCGTGAGGCACAGGAGGCGTATCGCCAAACGAAGGAGGAACTCGACTCCTTCACAAACGGGGTCAATGGATTTCATTAATTTCACGGTCTTCCGATCGGACGATAATCCGTACGCAAGGTTGTATCTACATTATATGTATATGCCAGCGGCTCCAGAGTAGTATCGAGAGAAGCAGGTATGCAAAACTGTACACTGGTATTGATGAGCTGTTGCACAGAAGAAAACGCATCGGAGGATTGTTTGCATATAGTTACGTTATCGGCTCCGACAAGGAAAATGAGAGGTAGAAAGGTCTTGATCGTAGTGGTGTACCGCCTCGCCTCGCCGACAGAGAATGAACGCCTGAATCAATGCTTGTACTGTAGTTAGGACATCCAAGACATGGCGATGAACCAAAGTTCAAATTCATGCTATCTAATCATTTGCTAACGCACTGCAGTGCCTACTTACCTACCTACTAGGTAATTCATGACCCAAAACGTAAAATGCTCATGCGTGATCCATTAATGCGTACCCTTGCCTAACCAGCCTATGCAACCTCTCATCTCGTAACGTCGATATTTTCTTGGATTGGTAAAAGTATGCTCTATAAAAAGCCTCATCAGACTTTCTAGCTCGTCGGTTCTCATACAGTCGTGCTCAGACAACTCGTTTTGTATTTTTTTTATTTTCATTTTCTAGCACCGAGTCTAGGCAACTTGACCGGGATGACCATCAGCACGCTCACGGCGGCGAAGCCGACGAGACATAGGAAGGTGAGGCGGACGGCGGACTCGTAGCTGGCGACGACCTGGTCCTTGGTGGGGCCGTCAGGGAGCGCGGAGACGGCCTCGACGCTCTCGCGGACGCGCTCCACGAGCGCCGCTTTCCAGGCGGCCGGGTCCGCGGCATCGGAGGGCGGGATCACGTATTCCATCAGGTAGCGGAGCAGCGCGTTCTGGAGCACGAGGGAGGAGAAGGCGATGCCGAGGACGGAGCCGAGTTGGCGCCATAGGACGAGGGTCGAGGTTACTACGGCTTGTTCGCGGTGCTCGCTCGCGGCGAGCACGGCCATGAAAGTGCCGGGGAACTGGAAGCCTTGGCCGATGCTGGAGGGGACTAGGCAGAGGAGGTAGGCGAAGAGGGGCCACCCCCGACGCATGGAGGATAGGAGCATGGTGCCGAAGAGGTAGAAGAGGGTGCCGAGGGTGATGGGCCATTTGAGCCGTCGGGTGTAGGAAATCAGGAATCCGGTTAAGGTGCCGGTGACGCTGGCCGTGACGACCGGGACGACGAGATACAGACCTGAGGTTGTGGCGCTGGTTAGGACGACGGCCTGGAAGAAGAGAGGCGTGTTAAAGAGGATGGCGTTCAGCAGGAAGGAGGCGATGAAGTTGGAGAAAATGATGTTGGCTCGCGGGGAACTGTGAAGTAGGATTAGAGGCATGATAGGCCGCTCGTGCTTCGATTCCACATATAAACACGCCGGGAAGCAGATAGCAAAAATGACGAGCGATGAAAGGACGAATGGGTGGGTCCCTAGGTTGTGTGTTAGCTCGTGGTATTCTCTCTAGCGCTGAGAAAGAGGATAAACTTACAAGGTAGGACATTGCCTCCCAAGTTCTATTGATATCTTGTCAGCAAATATCCCCCTTAATACTAGCGTATGTCTTCAAATTGAACGTACCAGTCCTAATATGAGGAATGTAGTAGAAATAGTCAAGAGTATGGACCCTCGGAAATCAAACGCCCTCATAGCTTCCTTGAAAGTCTGGTGCTTATTCTGCAGGCCAAGATCCCCGGGAATATTGAAAAACCCGACCACGAAGCAGAGGACAATGGGAAAGACCTGAACGCCAAATTCCCATCGCCAACCCAAGCTGTCTGCCATTAGACCACCTAGCGCTGCACCTAATGCTGAGGCTAGCCCATAGACAACGTTGATATAACTTTGATATGAGCCGCGACGCCTTTTGATGCTGGTCAGCGACATTCATTTAAGAAAAGGTCCAAAAAAGACTTACTCGATAGGCACCAAATCGCTGACAATAATACTTCCCATACCCAACACACCCCCAGCACCGAGTCCACATACAGCTCTAGCGAGGATAAAACTCGTCATGCTTTGCGCCAGCCCACACCATATTGTCGCAACTGCAAATATGACTATCGCGGCCAGGTACGGCAGCTTGCGACCTACCGTATCGGATAGTCGGCCGATCATAGGTTGAAAAGCCGTGCTCGTAAGCAGAAATGCGGTCGATAGCCAACTAGCACTGTTGGAGCTGTTGAAATAGCTGGTGATGACCGGATGGGACGATGCCATGATGGTACCTATCTGACATTAGAATGGGATTTGGAGAATTTAATGGATTTGAAAGTAGATAGGTTCCATCTCAGAGCTCCAAATTTCAATGAATTTAAAAAACTCCCTGGAGTCAAATATGACTTTTCTGTCGGTAAAATTGGAGCATTGAAAAAATGAGGTGAAATGAAAAGAATCCTCACCATCAAAGCAAGCTATGAAATGCGTGAGCATAATGCTCACAAACACGATCGAAAATCTCCGTTGATCCGTATCAATGAGGAACGAAGGCCGGGATTTATCATGCTCGACGCGAGCTGACTCGAGATCGTCGTCCATACTTCCTTCCGACGATGGCGAGTCGACGAGTTCTCGATGAATCTGATGATGCACGTTGAGTGTAGGCTTAGGCGATATCGACACCATGCTCCGGTTCGTCGACGCCCGCCGTACCGAGCTTCGCGAGCGCCTCCGCCCCCGAAGCAAAGCCGACTCGAAGGACTCTGGGGCGAGCCCCGACCCCGTCGACGTATAGCTACGTGCGATTAACAGATCCGCCTCGTTCGCATCTAAGTCGTCGCTCGGATTTCCATAGTCGTCGTCCACCGTCCCCGTCCGAGGAATTGTGATTGGTCCTGGCTCTTGCGTATACCTAGTCCCGGATTCCCCCAAAAGCGCCGTCCACTCAGACGCCGGCTCAGCGTCGCGTCCGTACGACCGACCATCTCCATCACCATCACCTTTTTTCAGAGATGTCATAATTGCACGAGATCGCCAAGAGATCTCAAAAAAAAATCCTATTGGAGCTAGCAAGGTGTCTCAAGCTTAGCTAGCTCGACGGGCTCATTGGATATCCAAAATCCAACAATCACTAGCGCCGTTAATGTTCGATATAGTATACGTGGTGGTTCCCTCTCGGAGAAAAAAAAAGAGGCGGGAAAAAATTGACGAGATCACAAGCGGCAGAACAGTGAAAAGTCAATTAATAGCAAAGCTCCCGTGCAAAGGAATTCGGCAAGTCGGTGAGACCAGACTTAAAGAGAAAAGAGCTCATCAGTGGCTCCTGCATGGACCTGAAAAGGGGATCAATTGATGTTATACTACACGGATAGGCGCCCGTAGGGGAACTAACCGTGGTTCTGGTGGATACCTAGTGTTCCCGCGGCTTATGCGGGGAACCGTTGCTCAGTGAGCACTGAGCAGGGTGAGTTAGCGCCGAGCATCGGTATGTTAGGTCCCTCAAGGGTCCAACTTGGTGTGCCTCATGACCTCGATTCGATCTGTTGGAGTCCGCCGGTATAGGTAATTTGCGAACTCTAAACGCCATAGTTAGTTCTGGTCTGAGCCTCACTATAATGATTAATCCGCATGGGGATACCGGTAGTTTGCCCGGGTATGGGCCTACCTTTCTAGGGAGGTGATCGGTGTGGCAGTGCTGAGTGTTGTTGTTGTGGGTTGTGGGCTTTTACGACAGGTCTCATGCAGCGTCAAACGGGAATGGAGGTTTTCGATCCTACCCGAGACACCTAGTCTAAATCTTTGAGAGCGTACATGAAATTACATATGTGGCGCAAGCGATCTTGGGAAATCTTCCACGAACGAGGCATTCTAGGAAACCTACCTAGGATCAGCCGCATACTTACAAGCACCAACATAAGTCTTACTCAAGTGTAAATATATAATTGACACCAAGATCAACGCTAGATGCAAGAAAATGCCCATCACAAAAACACCACTTTCGTTATCACGAGATGCTGTGGTCGTCGTGGCACCCAATACCCGAGATCTCCCTTCTACTTTGGTATGAACATAGCCTCTCCCAACTCCAAGATCCCAGTCTATGATACGATGAAGATATTAAACATCACCATCTCTAGACTTTGCTTGAGAAGCACCACATAACACGCCTGCGCCCGTAATTCCACCATCGTGACAAGGACTCAATACAACCCTGACCGGCGCGTCTTCTCCAAATTCGGCCTCGATAATAGCGTCGAGAAATTTTTGGCAATCCGCCAAATAATCTTGAAAATGGACAATGCAGCCACCGGTGTAACCAACAATCAGGTTAACCTTAGATCCTTGTTCCAGCTTGGCGTGCCCGTCCGTAGTATCTTGTGTTTGACGTAGAGGGATATCCCCTGCGCATTTGAGCAATCCAACGACGGCCGCGGCAACGATACCAGCAGCTCTGACTTCGATGGCCTTTGATATTTCATATAAAACTAGCGCGATTTCCTCCGTCCACTGGAAAGTATTGGCAGTTGAAGATGGAAACTCGGCTTCAAGTTTCTCTAGAAGTGCAGTCGCATTTGGAGGTTTGAAATGGCTCAAGAACGTAGTCGTGAGACCGAATCGCGTTTGGAGTCGTGGGGGTAATGCGTGTGTCGGGATATTTAGATGATGCTCTAGATAATCTAGTAACATTAAGCGCCCGAGTTCCCCTAAGTATCGTCCCGATGTCATATATTCGAGAGGTTGAAAGCCGGGTGCCTCGCCCTCGGAATCCAGTCTCGTATCCCACTGGCTGATCAAGCCAAACTTCCGCAAAGGTGGCGCAGTTCCATTGATACTCCACTCGGTATTCACCGCGATCTTCATGTCATCGGTTGAATCTCCGTTCAGAACCTTGACTTTTCCAAGCTGCTTATCTTTATGGAGAGTGCTTCTTTTCAGGGGTATTGTCGCGTTGCTTCCGGTACCACATATAAGTCCCATCGCTGCTTTGTGTGTATTGTCCTCCCTGGACTGATATATGAAGGACACTAGTGTTGCAACTGCGTCGTTTAGAATAGCTGCAACTTTAATGGGAGGCAAGTCCGGGGTCTTGGACTTCTCGTAACCGTTAATTAGGTGAGCTCCCAGCTGCAGACGTGACGTGATCGCAAACCCCTTTCCCATAGCCATTAACGTCGCATCGGATAAAGTGTCCTGTATCATCGGGAAACTAAATGTTACCCCCATGGGAAGTTCGAGATCGCGAGGTAAATTGAGTTTCTCACATCCTTCGCGTACAACTTCTGCAATACAACTTCCTATCCACGTAAATAATGAGTCGGCATTTTCGTTTTTGAGGACTTCTAAAATTGGCCACGACTTCTCGAGTATTCGACGAATATTAGGCAATGATTCCGAGTGCGTATGTTTTAGGCCGCTGTCGGGGCTATTAGTGCCATTAACAACGCCATTGGTACCATTGACGCCATTGCTATCCCCGTCAATTTGGTTTCCTAGTAGCTCGACGAAGCCGACTCTCAAATTGGTACCACCACTATTATTAGAGATTAGCAACAATCACACGCACCAAAAAAAAATATAACAACTTAAATTGATTAGTCGCATACATATCGATGGCTAGGTATCTATAATATCAATTAGCTTCTTGAAGGTACCATGATATATAAGATGTGGAGCACTGAAGTGACTTATGTAGGTAGTCTTGATGCTGGATTTAGGACAACATGGAATAAGATACGAATTCTCAAGTAACGTGTGACGTACCTGCCCTTCTCTCTACCCGCGGTAGGTCGTAATATTGACTCAGATATTGGAGTTGGGAGGAACTGGTCTAACGAGTCGGTGGATAAATGCTGGAATGATCGGCAAAATTCATGCGCAAGTGCATGTGCTTTCGCTTCATCGATAGAAAGAGGCCTCAGAAAGTCGTCGATATCGGACTTCATAGCTGCGTCTAACAAACAAGCTTGTAGTAAACTTCGCGTCTCCTGCTTTCTCAAGCTGTTTGATGATAAGTAGGTAATTATATGTTCGATGGGATGCTGTGTCAGCGTAGGTGCACCTCTTGGCTAGGCATGTGGCTGTAGCTGTTGCTGTAGCTGTAGCTGTAGCTGTTGCTGTAGCTAGGATTCAGGTATGTAGGTGCCTGGTAGGTAGCTATGGATGTAAAACGCCGAGTTCGAAGAATATTTATGAGCGTAGAATGAGTCGCAGTTGCACAAATGACTTCGAAAGGTGAACCGGCGTGGTCGATAGATATAGTACACTCACTAATACGTGTATAGATATATATGTATGTGTTATATATTCGATCGTATCTAGTAGAGACTCCCGAGTCGGTTTGATTAGATGGTAAGAGGTAAGAGTCAGAACTTGGAAGTGAACTGCCGAATCAGCGGCTCTAGATTTCTAGAAACGTTACAGTTGCAGGGATATAATTGGGTACTGAGGCAGGTACATTGCTGGGTAGTTCCGTTATCCGTAGGCGTGGAAGGGATGAAGGGTATTAATAATTAATAATAACACTGGCAAGAGCCTATGTATATTAGTCCAAGTAGAGTTCAAGTAGAGTCCAAGTATACCTATATATCTTAGGTAAAACAATTCTATCGAAACATCGATTGATCAGGTAGTTGCCCCCTGCCCCCCTACTAAGACACCACTAAATAAGTAATAGATTGGTAACGTTGAACCAATACTAGGTAGGTACTAGATAGGCATTCGACCGCGATGGTGTGGGTTCCAAGGTTCCCTCGATGTTTGTAGAGGCTAGGTAAATAACTGGCTAGATGTCAAGATTTCAAGTCTCATTCCCACTCAGAAACTCGTAATCGGTCCTTGGTCCTATATAGGTACCGTTTGTGCATACTAGGTACAGTACTACAGTCGAATCATTGATCGTTGAATGTACCTAATCCGTACTTCGTATCGCGCATTTTAAAGTACAGGGTCGGCCTTCAGCCACACTACACTACGCCCTGTACGCCTCACGATTCCAGGCGCCCAGTGTACTTTGACATGTACCCTCAAAGTACCTCCCTGTTTCTCAAAGCCTACGGCGCCTGACTTGGGCTCCAGGGCTGCTTGGTCGATTTGGAACGGTTGCACCATTCCTGTATAAGTTAGCGTATGCACTGAGCACCTGGGCATGCAATCAGCACAGCAAGCTGCAAGCTTCGCAAGCTCTAGTGCCGGCAGGAGAGGATTGCCTTATCGGGAAAGGGGTCCCTCGTTGGTTGCAATCTAGGCTAATCCCGTGCCTAACGCTGATCACGATCGACTCTTGCATCAGTACTTTTGCATCACTAATACCTACAGTACCTACCTACTCACCATACCGTCGCCATACACCAATACCAACATCAGCCACATCAACAACCACATCAACAACCACTCACCTAATTTCATCGCTTTTGAATACTGTACTTGTATTACCTTTCTTTTTTTTGTACATACGCAGTACGTCATGCGTTGTTGAGCTCGTCGATAGACCTCACATTATCATCATAAGCTTGATTAACATAACAATCGAATATCATGGCTGCTAAGATCAGTCTTCCCATCACGGAGGACAACCGGCCGGCTCAATGCCGCGCTCGACGTCGATGCCGACCATTCCTACTATTGACTCTCTTCGCAGCGGTACTCTACACGATGTGCAACCTACAAGTCTTGTCGACCTATTCGATTCTCGTCGTCCCAGAGTCAACCCAGTCATCTCTATCCCTGACAACCTCCCGACCTATATCGATAGCCCGAGAGCCCGTACCGCTCGAAGCACATATCATGAGCAAATGCCCCGATGCGAAGGACTGTCTCAAGGACCTCGTTCTCCCCGCGATGATGCGCGTGTACGATAAAGTCAACTTTACCTTATCGTATATCGGAACACCGACAGAAAATGACGGTGTAGCCTGTAAGCACGGCCCCGCAGAATGCATGGGGAATATTATCGAGCTATGCGCACACCATCTATACCCAGATCCTAAGATCTACCTCGGCTTCACTATGTGCTTGACAAAAGACTACAAGATGATCCCGCAGAGGGAGCTAGTCGAGGACTGTGCGTTGGAGCATGCTATTGACTTTGAGAAACTGAACGAATGCGCTACTAAGGATAACGGGGCCTATGGTGTGGATTTGCTGCGACAGAGTGTAGCGAGGTCCTCGAGCGTAAGCCGCGAAATTGTTGAACCCAAAAAGAGAGATTTCTAACTGATTGTTTAGGTGGGCGTTACAAAGAGCTGCACGGTGCGACTGAACGACAAGGTATATTGCATTAGAGACAACGGGAAGTGGTCAGACTGCAGCCACGGACCGGCTGTGAACGATCTTATTATTGAGGTTGAGAAGCTCTGGCAGCAGTCTTGAGTGGTTCAAATATCTCCGACCATAGTTCCGATGCCTCACCAAGCGTGTAACTTAGCGAAACACTATCCATACCAGTTTCACTGTCTCCTGACATGGATTCGAGTTGTTCGATAATGCTATCTAACCCAATAGCCTTTCCGATCGATTGGGTGGCGGTCGGCTCCAGCATCACGTGTACGACGTGTATATGAAAATGATAGTACGTCGGATGGTAATGACAGAACAACTTGAGCTGGTCTGTGTCGATTTGAGGATACGTTTTGACCGTGGCATCAATGAGCTTGGCTTTCATGTGTCTGAGCCAGGGAATGTGTTTCTTTTTGAGATCTCTCAGACTCCAGATATCTCGTCTTTCGACTATACCCAATAGATGCAATGCGTCGATTGTTTTTCGATCCCAGTGGAGGTTTGGTAGCATGAGGAAACCTTCGTCACCGTCCCTTCCCAGCGGCGTCCTGTAAATAACGTCTTCGACTTCCTTCCGCCCTTCGATAATGTTGTATATCCAGTTCAGTCTTCCTTCCTCTCGGTTCGTTTGCATGTACGGTCGCACCTTGTCGCGATAGATCTCCGGCGTCTCTGTAACGAAGCGAAAGCTTTGCCTACTATGCTTCTTGATGTGCTTTTCCGTACAAGGGCAGATCATAGATATCTTGAAGTCGGCAAATTTATCACCTTCGTTGTCCTTGAGAATAGGTCCTCCTGAGGCAAGGAACCAGGAATATATATCGTTGTTCCCCAAGTTCGTGATGCTCCGTAGGTTGGTAGGCAAAACGGAGAGGTATTCTTCTGCGTCGGGGAAAGGGGCGCGCTCCAATATTAGGAGAGCGGGTTGGGAGTCAACCTGCCCATATAGCGTAATGCCTCGGCCCCCCGAATCTTTTATGAACAACATTAGCTTCTGTATTACACAATCTATATTATAGCACCAAAGTGTGGTGTCACATTATAGACGCTACCTAGTATTTAGGAGAGACTAATAATGACGACTCCCAACATAGTCATTTCATACCTTGATTCAATACACGTTCAAAGTGAAACTTAGGAATTAGCGCCTCGGCGCGACGTTTATTTTCTTCTGGCGTCATGCTTGAAAGCAGTGGCAGTTGCAAGTTCTCGGTTGATGCTGGATTGATGATGGCAGGTACAAAAGATCAATGGTGTTTTAAGATAGAACAGCTCCCGTGTTAAGGAGGCAGGAGGTAGGTACACTACACTACACTACACTGCTCCTGCTATGCCCAATGGTACCTGGTATCTTGCTCCAGGACTCTTATCGGAGCTACCCCTCAATCGATACGAACGGGTAGGTGCAGCAAGAAAATGGGTCAGCTCCAGCCACACGGGCCGTGCCCAGAACAAGCAAGTCCTCGGATCCGAACGGTACGTATTTCTTCAACTTCCATCCACACACATATACGCATCTACGCCTCCGTGTAAGTTATATTAAACAGTCGGCAAGTTATAAATCCGAGACTCGAACTAATGTTCCTTCAATGCCTGTAAATAGGACTTACAATTGCAGGCTTTTAAACATGAGATTCTTCCTCCGCTAGACGAGACTCGTCGCTCGTCATCCAGCCCTTTTCCTACATGGATATATGTGGTCAGGTAATCAGGTCTCTACCTAGGACCTGGGCGCCTTCGGTAGGTAAGCACATATCAACCAGTTCACCGTTTATGAGAAACACGGTGAGATAGCTTATGGTGCCATCAGCCTGCCGTAACAGTAGTGTTGGTCGATACCTGAATTATGTACTGTACTCGTTCATATTTTCAGCCACTCGGAACTTGCTTCCATTCAAAAAGCAAGTCGGTCCCAGAGTCACGATCAGGGAACAGAGCACGACCCAACCAAGAAATAAATCTTCACAAATGTAACAATACACACTCTGCTATCCGGCGCACTACCGACCTTACGTTACATGAGGCTGTAAGACTAGGCCTTAAACAAAATTAATATCCGGTCCCGGAAATATAAGATTTGGCTGCCGTGGTCCTAGCGATCTCGGATGATACCTAGGGCCTAGGCAGTCAACATGATCTGTGCGTGTCCTTCACAGAGGTCTTCGGTTCTTCTTTATGAAAAGAGAGCTAGAGGAAACATACACCTAAGCATATTGACATTTGTGTGATGCTTTAGAGGTCCAAGTAACTCCGGCTGGTGTAGAATTTCGGGTACAAGCTTCGACTGCGTTCCCATGTTGGCATCCATAGATATTACCTAGGCTGGCGCTCACGCTAGTGACGGGGCATAACCCACCATAATGAAACAGCCCGGCGACATGACGCTTGGTCGTCGGAACACGTTGTGACATTTTCGGGCCGCACACGTGCCTAGCTAGCTCCCTGTGTTGTGGGAGTCAGCGAGGTCCCCTCTATAAAAGCCCGGGACGTCGATGTCACCATCAGGATATACTAGGTTATATTTTATCAAGATCCATCCAATAATTACAAATTGCTCGTTGCAAGCCACGCGCTCCACGCTCAAGTGCTTACTTTCTTCAACAGCTTCGCAGTTTCCCCGTCACAGTCGGCCCGTCCTCGGTTCATGCAAAATCTTCCTAGTAGAATGGTACGTGTCGTCTAAGGATGGGGTTTACAATTAAGAAGAATTGTTAGCTTTTATGTTGTAGATCCGTTAAATTTACATAATACCTTGATAATTTAGAATAACGATATCTCCGAAACGAATCAAGCGAAGATGTATATCGCTGGGTTTTATCAAAGCAAGTATTAGTCGAAAACTTAGTAATCTGCATGGTGATAATATTCCTAGGGGATATTAGAGCTATCTACTTGATTTAGTACATTGTTGTATAGACCACTTGAATATCCTTATATATACTTACCTATATAATAGAGCACGAATTTAGGTTGAATAAATACTTTGACTAAACACCACCTACTAATGTAATTTGCTACTTTATCACTACCTACTTTCTCCCTTTTCAAGCGACATTATAAATTGGATAACACGAATATGTAGACTGGTAGAATACGATTAGGTAGCCTCCTAATGTGTCTACTTTGAGTGGCAGAGTTGCATAAATTAAGTAAATTGTATCTACAGGTCCCAACAATCATAGGTATTTGAATTTCGATACCGGCCAAATAAGAACGAAGCTCATTTTATAAATAAGCATAAAGCAAAAGTCCGAGATTCGCTATTGAAAATACTACTATGTAGTGATTAAAGATAGACTCGTAATTTTTCGTATATGTTATTGTATGAAAAACTTCCATCGTAACGACGGGATGGAAGGTATTTTCTTGGTTCACATACAATACTTCATAGAGCACGACTATATGTCCCATGACTATTTTCATAAAAAGATAGGAAAAAGCGACATAAGGCATGATAGATACGGCGGCCATGATAGGGGCTTCAACAGTAATATTAATGCTCTCTTGGCAGAGACCTAGCCCGACGATTCCCGACCCTCCTAAATGTTACAGAACAATGCTTCGATGGCTAGACCTGGGAACAAGTAGGGTGCGTGCAACTAGGTAACTACCGGGATCCAGTACAGTAAGTGTGGTGGGTGTGGTGGCATTTAATGTTGTGGCACGTAGCACTGCATACCCGTTGTTCACGTAGCAGATATGTCAGAACCATAATACCCATTGTGATTAAATCTCGAGTAATTGTTCTTCCCATTCTTCCCTGATCTTCACATGGGTATGGATTGACGAAGAGGGTGTATGAAGTTGAACCAAGTATCTCTAGCTAGTCCCGTGCGTGTACCCAGAGTCCAGTTATATCCCTTGAACTCCGTGCTTCCAAAGACTCCTACGTACCTAGGCAAAACAGCGTCTAGATCACCCTAGAACGCATTGACAAGAAGCTTAGCGTAAATGATGAACCGCAATGACACCACCCAATTCTTATTCGTATCTGTACCCGATTCTCCTGACGGAACGCCTCACTCGTCTCCAAAGATCCCCAGCTATTCAAACAAGTATCCATTTACAAACGTTAATATTGTGCCCAAACCTGATTCATTTATTGCCGTCCGGGGAATCATTTTGGTAAGCCATAGTAGCCATAGTTTAAATTGAGCCGCTCGATCCAGTCCGTTTTATAACACCTTGAAAACACATGTAAACGCCTGACACCAGTCTGGTATTTACAATAGAACGAGAAAACACGCTTTGGTAATTTATTTCACAAAGCCAGCCCTGTGCCGTCTCCGGTCCATCGGTACAATGCAAGAAGCTCTCGGCGGCGTTGGTGTTGCTCACCGAGGTCTTCCGGCACGCGGCCGCGAACTTGAGCTAAAGCACTGCGCATCACCTTGCTGAAATTTCGCTACCCAAAGTGTTAGCACTGTGTTATAATTCTTTCCCCAACGTCTGACTTACTTGATATTCAGTATTGAGAGTGACAACGCATGCTTCATGCGCGCGGATGATGGTTTCACAAGCGCGGACGACGCTAGCCGACGCTTCGAGTTGTAGTTTGTCGGCGATAAGTAGTAACAAGAAAGAGCCTTGCAAGAGGTAAATCCCAAAGAAAAAAGGCATGAACTCAAGACCAGGGTCGTATTCAAGAATGTTGCTGATAGCCTCTGCGGCGGACACGGCATGCCCTGTAGCTGTAATGAAACCTTGTGATGAAATCCATAGATCGTTGTCGTCAAGGAGATTGATCGGATCCCATTTTCCGGTGAGTAGGATATGTAGCACATGCATGACGTGTGTGCCGTATGACATGACAATACGTGTTTGAATGTCGGATTCGGTCATTCGCGATGAGCTTGTATGTACAGATCTTCCTGATGGCGAGCCGATCTGGTCTAGTTCCGAAGGCATTTCAAGAGTTGCAGATTGCTCGTTCTTCTCCTCGGAAGAATTGAAATGCCTCTGCTCAAACTTCTTCAAGCTTTGCTCATACGCTTCAAGATGACGCACTATCTCGGCCTGTTGGTCGTCCCATTCCCGAGCTGAGCGAAATCCAAGGCCGAATCGGGGGTGGTTTCGGGCATGGTGGAGATCCACAATCTCACCCAAGATAGTCATCAAGGGCAAGAAATAACCAAAAATACTATGACCAGTGCACTCGAAGTGCGGTCCACGTACTCGGTTGCCGTCCGTATCCGATTGCTCTGATAAGGCTGGGTCGGTTGTGTGGGAATTAAAATTGCCGTTTTGCCATTCGGTATCATCCATAGGTTGGAGAAGACCCTCGCACTCGATATCTAGGAGGAACAGTGGTCGGTTGTAACAGAGGGCTAAGTGACGATCTACGATGTATGTAAGCCACCAGATGCGTCGTCGCTCTTCTCGTTCCTCCTCGTTCACAGCCCCAGAAGCGACGTTATTTCCCAATCCATCTTCGGTTTCTCCATCTGCATCAATCTCGTTACTATTAGTACTTTGGACCATCGAAGGTGCGCTCGGCGGCAATTCTCGACCAAGTTTCAGTTCTCTTGCAAGAGACCACGCAGCATTCCACCATCGTAAACTGGCACCTTTGTATTCGCTTGCAGAAACCACCGTAGCTAGATGGATATATGTAACGACGTCGTCGAGCGTTCCCGCGGCACCGAAAGCCCCTGATTCCCCCGTTAAATTCTCCATGCTCATAGATCCTGGAAGGGCGACCCCTAAGCCCCCCAAGGCAACACCATCTATGACTGGGCTAGAGACTGGTGATGCTTCTCCAGACGGTGTATGAATTAGCGGCTTGAGCAAGCTGACAGTAAGTTCAAGTAACTTTTGGCAGATCTTGCCCCTTGCGGATGGGACGCCGGTCAGGAACGGAGCATCGCTTGTCTGTGCCGCCACCCAAAGCATACTTGCTAATAATGCTGGCTGACATTGCCGGGGCTTACTCGGATGTAAGAACGATCGTTTTCGAAAGACAAATCCAAGAACATAAGGCGACATGGGGTGTGCGTGAGCAGAAGACGAACTTGCAAAGTACAAATCTATCAGATCGCAAGCCAAGGAAACTGGAATGATGTTCCCAAGATGCGGGATTAACGGGTTAAGAACCGGATATCTCAGCTGGTGGTGGTAGTTGTTTTGGGGAATATGAGATTGGAATTGTGGTGGAGGCGAAGACATTGACATCCATCCTCCCGGAGAGGTGGGCTCTCCGCCAATCGGATACGCACTGAGAGGGCTGGTACCTATTCGAAACGTTGGTTGAGCATTCGCCGAGTAGTTTGTAGGACTCTGGGCCTGGAGTCCGTATGGTATGTCGGGATAGTTCGAAGAGAGATTGCCCTGACTAGAGCCGTACGCATTGTGTGCAGATCCACCCATCAGATGCCCCATTCCTTGCCTATCATATGGGTTTGGAACATTCCCATAACCATTAAGGTCTAACGAGGTAGGGCTGTCAAGCTGATCCCTTTCCATAGCTCCTGGGTGGCCTGTCAAATGTGGCTGGTGGGAACTTAATTCCGCTAAACTGTCAAGGCTGCCCGTCCTTTGACTGCGTTGTATGGCATCCTCGTTGATGTCATTGAGCGCCTTATCGCTGGAGTTTGATTGTTCCGGCTTTACAGAAGATGCACTATCCGTTTGTTGCTCTGCAGAAGGCTCACTATCATCGTTCTGTGTTGGGGACTTTTGTCCGTTTTGGGCGGCAGCGGCAGCGGCGGCCTGTGCAGCGGCCTGTTGGGCGAGATCCTTGCGGGATGCTTTCCCTCGCTTTTTTCGTTCTCGGATATATTCACAACCAAGCCCGAATTCTGGTTTTATTAGTACCTCAATTCAGTCCTAGGGTCTCTCCGTACAGGTAATCACCAACCTATGCAATGAGCGCAAGGGTGCTGTCCATCACACTTGGTCCTGAGCTGGTTGCATTGGTCGCAAGCTCTGCTTATCCTTCTTCTAATGGGACCTGCTGCTCCTGTAGCCCTTGTGCTTGGGGCCCCGTAGGGATGCTGCCGATGCTTTGGCTGTGGTGCTCGGGCTAGATGTGGCGCGTGTACTCCTACGTGCTGTTGAAGGTGTTGTAGAGTGTACTGCGATCCATGGCCAAAGGTATCAAGACTAGTTGCGTGGAGGTGGCCTCCAGGTACATGCGCGTTAGAGAGTAGAGTATTAGAAGGCAGCGCATGGTACGGTGAAAACCGCTGAAGCGGATTAGACAACATGTTAGAGTAATCCGTGGTTGCGAATGTTTCTCGGTACGCCTCGGGTGGGAATAAAAGTTCTGTGGACGCTTTCTTTTAATTGTGTAATGTCATAAAACGATGGGCAACTTCGAACGAATGCAAACAGTTGGGCGAAGCAGAAGTGTGTCTAAACTGCAGGAAGCTCGTCTTGTACGAGGAGGTGCGAGATAGCTTGAGCTATATGCTTGTTGAGGAGTTGAAGAGCGGTCGTATCTTGCAGCTCTTGGCGAAGCGTAGCCCTTCTAGACAGCGGCACTTGGACGGACCGAAAACCTTTTCACTGTGGGGATCTAGAGGCATGAGTATGAAAGTATCATCAAAAGCATGAAGAGATCCAAAATAGGTAGTCGAAGAGGATCGCCACGGTAGTATAACAAACGGCACTCATTTGCGCAACGCGGACGCCAATGGCATGTGGCGGGGTTGGAGAGTAGCAAGAGCAGCAAATCGACAACGGGTTGAGGGCAGGGGTTAGGGGGTTGAAGGTGAACATACTAGTACAAGATACAAGATACAAGATACGGGCGTGTTCCACAGCAGCGTCGTGAATATAACTTCCTGTCACTCTATACATGCCATACCCCCGAGCAATAATAGCACTCTTAAGCAAAGGGACTGCCAGAAAATTCGGAAGGACGGTGGACCAAAGGAAGTATAGAAAAGGTCTGGTCTAACCAAGATAATCTTTCTTCAGGACTGGGCTACTGTCCTGGACGAGGGCAAATAAATTCTGCGTCCTTGGCATGCAGGTAGAGAGAGGTTCCTGCTTGTCTCTGTGGATTCAATTGGAGAAAAAGCACCCCTTCTCATCGGTGCAATATCGACAAGCGCAGGTAGATTGACGATGCAATATACAACGGCGGAACAGATTTAAGGTAATAGAGCGACAAGATGGGGATATGATATGTGAGTAATGTGAGTAATGATCATTTTAGTATTCACAACCTTCCCCAGGAGAAATCCCCCTCGGGTTATTCTACTCTATGACCCGCTTTCTCGCTCGTGTGGACGGCATGGGGCTTGCTTGGTTGTGAGAAACGCATACAGGGGTTGAAAGTGGCATAGGGACGATGGATGTCTCGCAGAAAAGACGTATGAATTCGGACTAGGTGACTAGGACCGACTAGTCCATAGGCTTATAATAGTAGATGGAAATATTTCGAATAAGACATAGTACATACTAATTCAGTGAGGCCCACATCGGTGTGAATTCTCGGGGATCAGACGACCTCCAAGGCTATTCTCTATGTCTTCGAATGAATTGAGAGCTTAGGTGAGTAGATACCTAGGTAAGTAAGTATGTTGGGGTATACTGTCAGACTGTCAAGAGTGACGACTTGACAAGGTACGTACTTATCTACTACGCATGTAGTAGCAGGATATTGCCATGTTACAGCCTCACCCTCATACAGCTGTCGCTGTCGCACTGCTAAAGGGGTTTCTCGCTTGCAGAAAAAAAAAGTAGCTCGTCCCCCCATCGTCTATTAGGGCCGTCTGCACTCTGCACTGCAGTATCGGAGGAGGGTGGAGGGAACGAAGCGCAAGTGGTAAAGTGCTGGCCAAGGGTGTGTCATGAGTGGACTGTGCGATCCCTGATACCCCAGCTGCCCAGTTGGTACGATGCTTGGCAAGCATGGAGTCCCGCAAACTTCCCCAAGTCGGACGGAAACCAGCTTCATATTCGGGTAGGGTGTCGCCGAAGAGCTCCTATCAATTTTCAGCATAGTCTCGCCAATGATTAAATGAGTGCGTCTCCTAGCGCCTGAAACTCTTATTTTGTTTTCGCTCTTCTGCTCCTCGTTAACATGATCTCTTTCGCTTCACGCATGCCGGTGGCCATGGCTACTGTGGTGGCGTCTAAAGCCGGTCGGTAAGTCAAGTACCTATCCTAGCAGCTAGGTAGGTAGGTATGTTGCCGAATCTACCATCTTGCTAGATTCATAAATTTTGAGGCCGTCTTACACCACCATAGCTTCGGAATATACCGACTTTTCTAGCTACAAGCATCGTATCTGGCGCGCCGAGAATGAGATGGCAACTCAATAGGTGGGGCCGTCATTATGACTGTAGTCTTTCTCTTAGATCTTGTTTATTAGGTACGATAGAAGATCGCACGGCGAAATGCTATGTGGTATGATGACCCTTGGTGTGTAGGTGGCTGGGAACATCCTGGATTAGTCCAGTCCGCACGGGTGGCTAGGCACCTAGGTCCTATGTAGGCACCTGTGCCCTGTGTAGGTAGGTAGGCACCTCAGGCTTCAGCTAGGAAATCATAAGGGATAGCCCTATTAGTTAGTAGATTAGGGGTCCATGTTCCAAGGTTGCTGATGGCTGAAAAATGAACAGTCCAGGGTTTCCTGATCTCGTCGTTAGGATGGTGTAAGGTTAGGTTACAACGAGATATGTGGTTTATGCCAATCGCGTCTCGATATGTCATGAGCTTAAGACTTAAGTTGAAAGGGGAGAAAATGGAGTGGTGACAATGGTGACAGCAAAGTGTGGTAGGGGGGTTTTTTTTTTAATTTCCAACGCTGTTGGGTTGGACAATGCACACAGTGAATAGTAATCCAGCCAAACTGTGGAAGGAACAGCGGAGTTCCCACCATGACACATCAATTACTCAATTACTAGGCGAGTTTCTGAAGATCTGGGTTCACTAAAAGTTAAATTTTGGTCAGGTGCTTTCCTATTTTTCTCATATTCCTTCACACTGTATTCTCAGACAAGACTCTGAACTCTTCGACACACTAACACACAACTAATGATCTTCTTCTTCACCTTAACTTTACTTTTATTACTACGCAACTACAATACTACAATCTCGCTAAAATCTATATGTTCATTCTTATTACCAGTGCCAACTCAACTCCAACAAAATCCTACATCCCTTAGTAATATAAGACTATAAGTTGCCGTATAGCTTCTTATTCAAGCCATCATAGAACAAACACCGCATATGGCAGTGGTACCCCAAGCCAAGGACCTCCCGCAACTCGCACAACTACCATTATTAGTAAATACGTTGTAGGTTGAAGTAAGGACGGGCCTTCACGGAACCAAAGTCTTATAACCTACCTCATGCTGAGGGAACGAAACGAAACTCCTCCAGGGCTTTTCAAATTTCCCCAGACTCTTCTCAGTCCAATCTGTACTGGTCCTTCTCAATGTCATGCATGAGACAACAAACAGCCCTGTCTTCCAAGCCATTTACATTTTTTTTTAATGAAGCTCCTGACCACTATAGAAATATCTTACACTTGGGTGGTTTGCCAAGATGCACTTTCAAGTGCGGATTGCAACTTCATGTACTTTACATGACCCCATTTTGATCTATCGAAACACATGTCTATCATGTCTATCGATCAGGTCTTAAGTTGAGGTTGCAGTCTACTATCATAGACGCGCATGTCGCTATATCTTACATAAGTAACCTATTGGAACGAACGGTCAAGACTCCGGAGCCGAGTAGACCGCGGCTCTCTGAATACCCCTACCGGCACTTGAGAGACTCGAAGTCTTGCGATCGGGCATCTAGCTATCTCACCTATCTCACCCCGTCAAAGCACGATACCCCATAATCTGAAGCTGGCCGGACACGCATAGACCCAGAGCTTATTTAATTATTCTACCAATATTCTCTACATAGTGGATGTGCTTGGCACGTCATAATTGCTGCTTTCGCTTACCCATGCAGTGCAGCGCAGCACAGCGTAGTGTACCATGCATCTGGACTCCGGACACGATGGAGACTCGCAGCTCATGCGCAACACAGTTTACCTACCTACCTAGGTATCTTTCGCGCAATAGCTTTTTATGTTTCTGGTCTCTGACCTCTCCTCGTACGACCTCTTCCATATTATCACCAGCTTTAAATCCGGACCTGTTTCGAAAGGGTATCGCGACTCGGAAAGCATCAAAATCGACATTCAACAACTTAAAGTGTTTGACAGGGCACTGTGCATTCCGAGTTACAATGGATTATGGCAAACCGCCATACTGGTAATACTATAGTTGCTGACTAGCTCCTAGGCAGGCTGGACTGCTGGACTGCTGGACTGCTGGACTGGGTAGTCGAGCCGGAACTCGGCCCACCCCTTATTCTCGACGGTGGCCGGACCGAACTTCCCTCTAGCACCATAAAACTGCACGAACTTATCGCAAAAGACTCCCATTGGTGGCTTTTTACCCACACTCAACAGACATTAACACCATCTATTAATTCCACGAACCGATTGAAGCCATGCCATGGCCCTTCCAAGAAACCCGCCATGTAGAAAATTTAGTCCTACGCACCCTAGGGCCTAAATACTCATCGCGATCGAGCTGAACACTAACAAAAATAAGAATGGTTGAAGTGCTAATAAATGAATAGCTACCACCAGGAAATATGATACGACGCGAGTCTATCTCCGACTAGGATATATCGAGTTTATCGAGATGGAGAAAAAAAAAAGCTTCACACCACGTCACAAATCCCCAGAACACTTTCTAAGCACCTCTAAATTGCTAATTTGGCCTACTGTAGTTTGTATAGGTAGGTAGGTAGTTGAGCTACGCATCTATAATGGGCTGGACGCCACCACCTCTAGCGTAACGTACCTAATATTAATTGTCGATTCAGATCTGGTTGCTTTCATACCTCAGTCAAAGGCTCCCTACGCATGAGTTTGTCCTCCTGAACATAATCAACGTGTATACAGATATCACAATTCCTACGCAGACCATTTTGTACCTGTCAAAGGTATATGGGAGTGGTATCGGAGCTAAGGGGAAAATATCCGACTGGTCACTGTGAATGGTTGTAATCCGAAAGATTCACAAACTACTGTAGGAACTTCACTCATAGTTGCAACTACGACCACGAAATCTTGGGCGGCTCTGGCGAAGAGGGACTCGTCCAACTACATGGTACGACACTGACCTACGATCATGGAACACTAGAAGGTTAGGCAGATCCACTGGCCGGTAGTTGAAATATTTCCCTACCTTACATAAAGTCCGTGCTCCCCAGCTGGGAAATAATTGCAGGTATTCCCGTGCCAAGATATCCAGGGTGCGATCCAACGGACGCTGCAATATGAGATGTTGGAATCGAAAACGGAACGAGGACCGACTTTCCACTAAGAACGAATACAAAGTTGTCTTATATTGCGAGACGATTCAGGAATAGAATAGGTTTCGTCTTCCGTCATCGAGGCGAAATAGCATTACGTATCTGCTCCGGGCTCTCGCAGCATTTTGATGCCAATCGCTGTTGCTTTGGTTGACAAGGTTGACATCTATTCAAATATTTCCGCGCCTATTCTGTTCGACAATTGTTTAACGCCGCAAACTACACGAATAGTACACGAAATCCACCCACCGTGTTTTCCAAGCGCCCTGATGCAGGTCCGGGATCTACCTAGGCTATTTTCCCACGAGCTTCAAATATACGTCAGCCTAGCCTGTGGTTCCTGAAGTTTGAACAACCGGGCAACGCAGGGCTGGATAGTTGACGGGATGCCGGAAAAGGTGAGATACGAACTAGGTCGTGCGTAACGTACATCATCCCTAAGTCCCTCGCCTACTATAGCGAACAAGAGAACCGGGTTTTCTGTGAGGCTGCCAACGCAATATTGATGTTCAGTTGAGACTTTCCTCGAGTTACAAGGGTATCACATAACGAGACGACAGTCCCCGTCTCAGCTAATGTCGCCTCCCCTGTTGCCATCACGGCTTCTATCCCGTGGCGACTAGGCCGGGAGAAGGGAAGGAAATATATTGATTCCACGTGCCGCAATCCTTTTTGGGGTTGGTTGGGGTATCTATCTGGTCGGGTTGCAGTGCACATATATGCAGTCCATTCGATTGACAGCTGCATCTCAACAAGAACAGATTTGTTACGGGGTCGCCTAGTGATGCCACTGTTGGCTCGAGGCGGCGTGTGTTGCCGCCCGCCTCTCACTGTTCGACTTTCTCCAAATGATCAGACAACTGAACCTAGAGATCTACAGGCCCGAAGCTTCACATGCCACCTGAAGTCTAGTACAGGAAATGATGGGCGACCCTTGAGTAGTCTAGATTAAAGATAAACGTCTTATATGTTTCAGTAATATGTGTTGTCCATCCCTGCTACCGCATCTCATACTACGTCGATGTAGTGAAACAGTAAGATTGAAGCCCACGGGGTCTTATATGACTCCGTTATGATATAGCATGAGGATTTGACACACAGAAACACACTATCGGATCTAACCAAACCTAGGTAAGTACCTAGCCAACAGCACTGGTGCCTGCAGCAGTTAGGCAGTTTGACATGTCGCGTCCAAAGACGTCGTAGGTCGTGCAGGAAAGACATGGTAGGCTTGCAAGCACTTATAAGGCCCAAAGCTCCCGATGTTCCGTTCGGTATTAGTGCGACGGAAATTTTGGAAGCTGTTCCAACGCCCTTCAGAAGTCAAACTTCAGGCGGAATGCTACCCTAGAAAGGACGAGCCCACTCCTAATCCAGACAGTCCCTCCGAGAAGGTTCTTGGGTTACCATCTGACAAACCGCGATCTGGGGTAGAGACTGCAAGCATACAGATCTGCAAGTCAATGTGCCAATAAGCGCACGCAATTAGATCTAAGCATCCGAGTTCCTTGCAGATCCAGGCGTCAGCAGCTAGCAGACCGTCAGCGCTGATCCGGAGGGACCCTCCAAGTTCCCTCCCCCGGACTCGCCCTGGCTCCGATACGAGATGGCGACGGGCGCGTCGTGAGACGTTCCGACACTGCCGTCGATACATCCTTTTCAAGCAAGGATTTGCGCTGAGTGGTTGTACCCCGGTACGAGAGCAGGTCTTGGCCGCCCTCATTTGGCTTCTTCGGAGTCATCCAGATCATGCAACTTAAAGAAAGCGCCGGCCATGCCGTCTTCATATCATCGGATAACGTCTGCCAGCGAAACCTGACTGCCTCGAGGCGTTGCCAGCGGGGACGGCTTCTTACCGAGGTAGTATACTTAAGCGAGAGCGGCAATGGGCCAGCTTCCCTTCCCTGCTCGAGGAGACTGACGTTTGTGGTCATGTGGACGCCGGAACCCATTTCGTCTTTCTTATTATGACGCTTAGACCGCCAAGTCGTCATACGCTCGTCTAAGATACCTACCTACCAACGACATCCGTCACCTAAGTAAACTCCACCGTCATCACGGAGATTGATTACGAGCGGTTCTAACCTCAACTCGATTTCTTTACCTCATCATATCTATCCTGTCCACTCTACATGAAACGTGTACAGCGACCCCTATCCTCTGCTCGAACGATCAACCCACCAGATCTGCATGACCAAGCCGATTACGTCTTATGAAGATTTTTCGTCCCGGGTTTGCCTCGTCCTTCATCACTGCCCCAGGATATCGTAAATAGATGAAGAGTGATCTAGATTGACAATGGTAATAAAACATCTTACCATCGCCACCTGAGTCCACACCAGCTTCAGTTCTCAATGATACAGGAACGGACGATCTTTCTTCCACTGGGCAAATTGCATTATCGAGGTCGCCTTACTACCGAAGTCTTCTCAGGAGTAAAGGGGTACATCATCGAATCTAGACCTACCTAGTAGGTACCCAGTATAGTTTTGAGTACTTAGGACCTAGGTAAGTAAAGCTGGATGCCCACAATTTACTCGAGAAAACTTTACACGTGATAAATTGTTCGGGCACGTCCAAAGAAGCTTTTCTCCTCCACACAGATATTCGGAGATCCACTAAGGTCCATTTCCTGATCGACGAGAGAAAATCCGGGGGCGGATCTCCCAAGGCATCTTGGTTCTGTTAGTGTGTTTCTTGGACATAATGACCTCAACTTACTCGCTCATCTGGAAGCATTGTCCCTCATAACTTTGGTCCCTTATCATATGAAAGGTGAAGATGGAGTGCAAGAGGCGTCATATCATTATATACAACGTGTCGTCATAGTACCCTTTCATCCATCCTATTACCTCATTTTAATCCGAGTCCTTTACATAATCCCAAGATACAGCAGACCTTAACACGCTTATCCTAGAAACCGTCTAATACCCAAATATTAGGTACTATACACGAGATAACCACTACCAGACCCGAATCTCTATGGTACATGTGTATAACCCAATCTTCAAGTTACTGCTGACCAAAATGTCGCTCAATGTTTTGCTATTCCAAGTTTGTAAGGTCCCATCCATCTGTAGAGGAAAGGTTGTTGAGGTTTTCGAAGCTCAGTTCCATAGGAGTGAGAGACCGCCCGGAGTTGTTAGTCGGTGAGTTTGAGGCGAATATGAACATGGACGGATCAGATACGTTGGATCCGGATGGGGCATTCCCCATGTTCCATGTATCAAATCCAGACTGCCAATTTACACCGTCTTTGAGATACCAGTCTTGTCCGTCTACCGCATATATAGAACTAGGATGTTGGTTTCGCCTCATACTTGGAGATGCTTGGTTCGACTTAGCATTGGTTGGAGCTGATGTGAAAGGTTGTGGGTAACTTGAAACAGGCTGTGTGACCGAAGATTGCTGCCAACCAGGATTGTCTAGCCCATCAACGTCCGACGGGATTGAATTGCCCATGATAGAAACATTATCGACTATTTGTTGTGCTAATTGTAAATCGGATTGGAAGCTTCTTGGAGACGGCGCTATGCTATTCAGGATCTCTGGTGAGACACCTGAGCCCATGCCAACGTTTGGAGACGGAGCCGCGGCTGGTGAAGTGTTATGAGCCGTAGGGCTGTGCTCAATTTTCGGCGACACACCGTGTGTGGCTGTGGAAGAGGGGGATATCGCCCTATGCGACCGCGGTGAAGGAACATCAGACGTCTTGAAAGTACCCCATTTTTCATCCGTACGCTGTAAAACGTGCGAAGCTTCTTCAGGAAGTTCAACATTCCATTTCCGCGCAAGAACACTGATTATGCTAAGAGTCCGGCGTCCGCAAAGCCAATCCTCTGCAATCTCTTCGAGGTGCTTTACACCATGAATGATATCTCGTCTTGCGGTCTTCTCCGGTAGGTTTAGTATGTGTATTGTACAAGCAGAATGTAACATATACACTGCGATGTTACATATTTGGCGTAAATTGTAAAGCTTCTTGTAGAGACGCATTAACTTGGAGATAGCACCGGCATTTGCCGTACACATTCTCCGCGGAGATACGTGAGGTGGCAAGGGAGATGTGGCCGGAGAGTATTTGAGAAAGGGTCGGAAGAGGTGGATATATTGGAGGTGGAAGAACATGCTATAATTGGTCAATTTATATCTTCAGTGTCGAGGTTGTAGAAAGTGGCTTACTGCATGAGGATGACATTCGGCAGCTGACCGTCCTTAGGTTCAAGCTCCAGCGGCAACTCTTTGCGCCAGTCCTCGAGTCGTCGGTGTAGCTCGCTCAGCTTCTTGAGCTCGACCGTTTTGCCGCTTGATCGTGCTATGTGATTAGGGTGGTAGAAGAATAGTAGGAGGTCGCTACTAATTTCGCACAATTTGGACAGCTGTAGGCCAATTGTGCGGGTTCTTGATGGCTGTTTCGCTGGTTCGTCAAAGCCAGTATCAGTATATGGGCACCAGGGTTCGGCATCTTCGTCCGGGAAAACGTCATATTTAGGTGCACTGTAGGAATTTTTAGGTAACTGCGGCAGTCGGCCCAGGTAGTTCGACCAGCATTTATCGAACAAGAAACACCCCCAAAAAGTGACTCTTCGTGCATCAATCTCTCGCTCATCGAGGTTCTCGTTGTCGCCCTTGACACCTCCGATATCCAAGTTGAGGCCCAAATCTTGCGCCATTCTGAAACTCATACCGCTATAAACCCATCCCTTAGCTTCTCGGCCACAGCCTGCTTCTCTGACAGACATTAGGGCTAACGCCTGAACTGTGGTCAAGCGAGGCTTTTCATACTCGTCGTGGTCGATGATGAGTCTTTTAGCCTCGGCAAAGAAATGGTCACCCTTGGTCCAACTGTCACCAGGGATAGCATAGGCACAGTCTGAGTCTGTGAAATGACAGCCCAGGGCAAGCATAGCATTTATTAGCAGTGGCGAACAATAAGCTGTCTTGTTTGGCGAGATATTCGATTTCCCCTTTAGAAAGTCGCTATAGAAAAGGGATCGTGAAAGCGTAGTGAAATATGGATAGTGCCAGTTGAAGTACATGTTGAGGAGATGTATGACGACATCCGGGTCTTTTGTGACATCGGACCAACTGGTGATAGGGTCGACGTCAGCCGCGTTGGCATTGCAATTCTCATTTTCCGGATTAGGTGTGCCGTGTATATCCCAATGTATAAGATGGGACGTACCGCCGATAAAGCGCGTCGATCCGTTCTCTACCCTTAGTTCACCCATCTTACGAGCAAGGTCTCTCTCGCCCTCAATGGGCATTCCCGGAGTGTAATCATTTCCTACTTCTTCGTCTTCTTCCAGTCCTTGCCCACTACCAAACTCTTCTTGTTTGAGTATCGATTCAGCCACGGCATCTAAGCTGTCACAGGTTCGTATCCTCTTTACTATTTCGGGGACATCGTCTTCCTCTGCGTTGAGTATGGCTTCGATAAGAATCTGGAGGGTAGAGTTTTGAGCTTTCATGCTATCGACCTTTTCTCTATATACGCCTTTGCGACGATGATCCGAGTTCGGATCGTAGATGCACTCGGTACCGTAGACGCTCGCGCACGCAGCGCAACTTGGGAGGGCGCCGTCGCATTTCGATTTCCGCCGTCGGCAAGCTATACAGGCACTGGTACATGGTCAACACGGGATACTACTGTCAAATCCGTAAGATGTAACTAAGGTAGGAGTGGAAAGTGAGGAGCGAGAGTTTAGAGTTGAGAATTAAGAATTAAGATTAAGACGAAGACGTACGTGCTGACGCATCGACGTTTTTGGGTGGACGGGTTGGCGCCCCTCTTCGACTTCTTCTTAGCCGAGGCAGAAGGAGGCAGAGTGGAATCTGGAAAAGGAAGTCCAGAACTCAAAGCGGCTTGTGGTCTTAAACCCGATAGATCGGGACCGTCCATAATAATCTTGTTTCACGGCAGCAAATTGGATTATGTGAAACGGGGTTAAGAAAAGGTTTTGGTGTTGATAGAGAAGAGAAACGTAATAGAAAATAGTGGACTGTTTGGAGCATATGCAAGCTAGAAGATGATGGACATGGATGTAACAGATATGACGGCGAGAGATTGACCAATAGGTAATTAAAAGGTTATCGATCCCGGTATTTGGTTGTAGTAATAGGATTTAGTTGTATTTGATCGGATTGATATTTTGGTATTTTGGACCTTGGTAATTGACAACACAATGTTAGTAATAGTAATAATAATAAGAAGTTGAGACTCGGGACTCGGGCCCTCGGGACACCAACAAACGGGAAATGGTTAGGAAAGTTTTCTTCCATTAATAAGTTCCTTTCAAGTAATATACTCGGTAGTTACCTATGCTGTAAAGTTGCGGTAAATTGGTAATATTGAGATAATGGCGTGGCGTTAATTGGTTCCAAAAAGTCTTGGCACTGCGCAACTCAACTCTATAAATCGGACTCCCAGGTTCAGCTGTCTGTACAGCATACCTAGTAGATGACAGCCCTGAAACTCTCAAGCCAATATGACAATGAGGTCATCGTCTGCGATAGGACTTATCTTTCAACTCGACCAAAGTTATCGTCGACTGGTTGCAAGCTTGTCGAGTAGATGCTGCAGATCAACAACGAACGACGAATAGAATTGTGTCGGAAAGCCGGGACCAGATAACGGCTCGAAATTTAGATGGGTCCTGGTCCTTTTGTCATCTTTGTCATCAATCCGATTATCTAATAACTCGTGTAACTCGTGTTATGTAATGGTTGTTGCTTCATTGGTCCATTGGTCCATTCTTTATACTATTACGAAGGTCGCGGCCAAAAGTCTTGCACATCTTACAAGTGGCTAAAAGTGGAGACTACCGTATGAATTGAAAAGACTATTTACTGTGACTGCTGGTTTCAGTGGCTCAATCAACTAGACTAACCAAATACCCACTAAATTCTAGCAGCCTAATCCACTAGATTATAGTGAGTAAAGCGCTGAAAGGCCTGACCTTAGGAATTAATACAGTGTCCCGCATCTGGTTACGTAAGTGCGCACAGACCAGTCAAGGTCTAGCTCATGTGCAAGACTTTTGGCCGCGACCTTCGTAGTAGGAATAGTAACATGAACTTAATGATTAACTTTTAGGGTAGAGCTTTAATAATAAAGTTTAGGATAATATTTCGAGGGTAGTTTCAACTCACTTGAAATATAGGGGAATTGAAACACCGTCTGGTGTTCGGTGTCTTTCCAAGTTCTCTCTCTCTCTCTTTCAGGAAAACTACAGATGAATGAACCTCAACTGCCGATTGCTCACGGATATAGCAAACGGAAATCTATGACGACGTCAAACTGCTTAGGTATGCATTACAACTGTACCAAGATATAATATAACCCTCATCTAGACCGACAGCGCAATGAAACCTTGTCAGCAATCGAGACAGGCAAAGAACTATCCCTCATATGCGCGATTTGCCAGGTTGCCAGGTTGCCAGGCTCCTTTCCTTTTCTTTTTATGAACGTGATTGTGCTGACGCAGCATGCAGGAACTAAGAGGTATTGATATTAACCTATTAGGTTTAAGATAGCTAGTCGCAGTGATTCTGTTACTTGACTTCGGCGCAGCTGAGGTGGAACTTGCATCTTCTCCCAGAGATTTTTTTCGGGAGGTTGGAGATGTAGATCGGGATGTCTAAGCCTCTAGAAAAAAAAGTCTCGCCTTTGTCCGTGGGCCATGATATCACCTCAAAACTGGCTACGAGCGAGCCATGCAGCACCACCGAGTTCCTGTTAGCGTAAAAGATAACCACATCTAGGAACCTGGGGCCACGGCATTACTCTGCGAAACGTGCAGGAAATCTAACGTTTCTTCGCACGTCTGCTGAGTCAAAATAGCCCGCCCCATCCGACTTCCAGGCCGCCAATACTTGCACCTCGTTCGAGGGTAATCGTTTTGTGAGTTCATTTACGTGTATATGTCGGCCAAGAATCAAAATGTTTCATATGAATTGAGTTCCAAGGTTCGGAGACCTTCGCATCGAAATAACAAATCCTTTAGATTCAATACTTTTTAATGAGTATTTGAGACCGCCGACAAAATTACCCAACCGTACTGTCTATCTAGCTCGCTGCATATCGGGAAGCTTAAATCGTGTACATGAGAACTTGCCAACGAACATGACAATCATCATCATTCCACTCTCTATTCCATTTACTCAGAGCAAGTTCAATAGTGTCTCGTTTATGTGGATTATGCACTTACGTCAGGCAACTAACTTCGCAGAGCGTGGCACTATGTTCATGGCTCAAGTTGTGGCTCATGCCCAGGTGGGAAATGCCGAGTTCAATGTGGTTTTACGATCTTCTCGCTTTTGATCTATCATATTTAATATCAATGAACATACATTTACAGAGGTGCTACAAGTTTGATTATTTACGCAGAAGCAATCAACACGCCGTGTCTCGAATCTGTTTAACGATCTGTTATACAGCCACGGTCAATGACCAAGTCTAAGCGGTTCAAATACGATGAGATGACGAGAGCAGTTGTACACAGTTAGATAGAAGTTCCACATCAATGATTGAGCTCTGCTACCTATTAGATGCTTCGCCTATTTTCGACGCAAGGGCTTCGGATGGTGGTGACGAATTATCTAGGGAAGCTTTCACATTAAGTACGTTGGAATTAGTGACTTGAAAGGGAAGAAGACACCCAAGCGGCTGAATGGGGAAAGCAAACACCAATATCACGCTCACTATCGTCTGAATATTGGATTTGCCATGTTTGGGGTTATTAACTCCGATTTTTGGTATATGGATCTTTACGGCTGATTCGGTGTATGACAGAGAGTTGGAAGTGGGATCGATGTTAGTAACTTGGAAAGGACGTCAAAATTCAACCGATTATAAGAACTGGAGAATTAAATACTGGGTAGTTGAGAGTTAAATGGAGTCAATATAGTTAACTGTCCTTGGCGGCGTTGGTCAGGTGCTTGGAACAGTACCAGTTCGTCTGTGTGCAAATCCTGTATGATCCCACTGCTAACGGGCGGTTTGCTAAGGTGGATATTATATCACCAAAAGCAAAGTCTTGTCCTTACTCACGGTCTCCATATGGCACGGCATTGCTCGGGGGAGTGGTTCGGTGTCACGAGTGTAGGTACACAATCTAGAGTACTTAACTTTGGCAATTCTATAACTTAGTTATCCCTTAGCACACGTAAATACAAGATATTTAAGTTAACTAAGGAGAAGTCTCCATCTGGTGTATTCAACCGTTCATTGGGACGAGTCAAGCAATTGTCATATCTCTTCTCGGGCATTATGTTGAAGAAAATACTCTGCCTCTCTACTCTCGCCCTTGGGGCAACGGCCCTGAATGAAACCATCAATGGATACAAATACTTTCTATCCGGACCCAACGAGGACCTACCAAAGAGCCAATATGAGCACGACGCCGCAAATGGCGCCCTCGCCCTGGTCATGAAGCGTCTAGGCTCCGAACATCTCCCTAAGCTCTCCCCGGACAATGTTACGGCGGTGCTCCAACTTAAACAGTCTCTCGGCTCCGAGAAGCCCAGGACAATGCTGCTACCAGACGCAGCCGACGCAGACAAGTTTTGGAAGTATGCTATTGACAAGTCCCATAACAATTCATGGGTATCTGCCGATGCGCGGACTGTTATTTTCCTACCCAACGTGACGTACCTGTCGTTCGCGTCTTGGTATGCGTCCTCAAATGCCGGCAAGGCCAACTTGGCGACCGAACCCGAGCATTACGTGAAGGAGACGGTCGTGAATGGGACGGAACTCTCCTTGAGGGATGGGGTGGCGTAACTACCAACTTCACCATCCCCAACTTCGATACACCGGACCGTGCCAAGGATCCGTTCCTGAGACCATTGCCGGAGTTTCCCATTCAGCAAGCCGGTGACAAGAACCTACGCGACGGGACGAGGTTCGGCGTGCTGCATGTTGCTGTTCGCCCGGTTAATGGAAGCGACTACGGACAGCCGTCTGACGGTTTCGAAGTATATTCTACTGTTTGGTATCAAGATGGAGTTAACGGTGACCAACTGGATCAGGAGAGGAGACATATGGTAGTTGAGGTTGTCAACCTAACTCTGCAAGCCCAGAAAGATATTGCCAGTGGTGTGACATGAAAAGGGGAATGATGGGAAGACAAAACATAAGGAATAGGGAAAATCAATGATCCTATACTGTAAATTGAATCTGAGATACTGAATTCTGAAGAGCTTGTGATCGGGAGTTACGTTGATATCTAATGTTTTAAGTATCTATGCTGTAGATGGGTTAGGGAAGAACACCTCCAGCTAGGACCTAACCTAGGACCCTAGGTCCTAGGGAAGAAATAAGGTGGGGGTAATTATTTCATGCCAAGACCTGCCTGCCCTAATGCTAATGGATCCTCCACTATCGAAGCAATTTTAGTTAAGCACATACGATGCGCTATCTGTACATTTCAAACAGATATATAAATCACGCAGATAGGATTCAAGAACTATTTTTTCGACTTTACCTTATAAAGGCTGATAAATATGAAAGTGAGAGATTTAATATTGTTGTTATGATGAAGCACGAGGAACTTACAATGTACATAGTAATTTGTCGGAAGTCCTCGGTTTGTCTCTTTTAAAGTAGTGCTGCCGAGGTTTTTTTTACTTCCAATGTAACGAACTGTTCCTGAGGCTTGAGGAGAAATCCGATAGGATATTTATAGATTATAATAAACCCGGTTAACCTGATTAACTCGGTTTCTTTGGCAACCTCGCTATCAATATTTGGAAACCTATAAAAACTTTTTGCCTCGGATCCATCTAATACATCACAAGAACGTTACCTAATTATGTCCTAAGTATTACCTCACGCCCTGACTCACTGACGCCCCGACGCCCTGACGCCCTCACGCCCCGAAGTTTGCCGCTAGAGAAGTCTTCACTTGTGCTGATCCAGTTGACTGGATACGATCTAGCCGTTTCAAGTTTAGAAATGGGTACTCTCAGCTAGAAAGGGCAGGCGGTGAGCCTTCTCATGTGTCACTATTCCGTGGCACCTGCCATGGATTTTTACTGCCTCCAGGCGCCTCGGTCTGTCCGATTTGATGTATACGATACCTTTTCTGCTTCCTCGCTGTCACATGAACCTGTAAGAGTGATTTGATTTTCAGGACATTGAAGCATTCGCCAATTGCCAATCACTATTTAAAAACTGATCTGCGTCCTCAACCTTTGTGGATTTTCAATTCTTACATAGCTCTTATGAAATTATTTTATCGGTTGAGATACTTGAGATACCCCGTTGCTGCATCGTTGAGATTCCCCGCCCACGCCAAAGTTTTATCAAAGCCATTTTTCTCTTCTACCTGTACTCCTTTCAACTCTGTACAATTCTCTCAGTTCCAATTTTCACATTTTTCTACTATGGCTCCGGGTCTCTTAAGTGCCAACGGCACCAAAAAACATAAGGTAACCGTGGTCGGTTCCGGTAACTGGTGAGTCGTGTCTTATTGTCTTATCTGGTCTCCCCCCCAAGCTCTGGACGCTAATGACGACATAATCACAGGGGTTCGACAATCTCCAAGATCGTTGCCCAGAACACCAAGGAACACCCGGATTTATTCGAAGAGAATGTTCAGATGTGGGTGTATGAGGAAGAGGTAACATACGAGGGCACGACGCAGAAACTTACCAACATCATCAACCAACACCACGAGAACATCAAGTACCTACCCGGCATCAAACTCCCCGCCAACATAATCGCCAACCCCTCCCTCGAAGACGCCGTCGCCGACTCCTCCATCCTCATCTTCAACTTGCCCCACCAGTTCATCCACCGCATCTGCGGCCAGCTCAAGGGCAAGATCCTGCCTTTCGCCCGGGGCATCTCCTGTATCAAGGGTGTCAATGTCACGGACGAAGGCATATCCCTATTTTCAGAATGGATCGGCGAGGGTCTCGGGATCTACTGCGGCGCACTGTCAGGCGCGAACATCGCGTCCGAGATCGCGGCCGAGAAGTGGTCCGAGACCACCATAGCCTACGACCCGCCCCCGATGGACAACTCGCGGACCCCGTCGCGGAACCCGACGCCGCGGTCCGCGACCCCTAACCGCGACTCGCCTCGCGCGTCGGAGCTCAGCATCACGCCGCTGACGGAGACCCAGCACCGAGACGTGCGGGGCCGCATCAGCAAGACGAAGCTTACGCCCGTGCCTCCCGAGTACCCGCCGCTCGACCACGAGACCTTCAAGACGCTGTTCCACCGCCCCTACTTCCACGTGCGCATGGTGTCCGACGTCGCCGGGGTCTCCCTCGGCGGCGCGCTCAAGAACATCGTCGCCCTCGCGGCCGGCTTCGTGGACGGCCGGGGCTGGGGCGACAACGCCAAGGCGGCCATCATGCGGGTCGGGCTGCTCGAGATGGTCAAGTTCGGGCACGAGTTCTTCGGCGAGACCATCTCCACCGGCACCTTCACCGAGGAAAGCGCCGGCGTCGCCGACCTCATCACCAGTTGCAGCGGCGGCCGTAACTTCCGCTGTGCCAAGAAGGCCGTCGAGAAGGGCATTTCTGTCCAGGAGGTCGAGCAGACGGAGCTCAACGGCCAGAAGTTGCAAGGTACCAGCACGGCTGCCGAGGTCAATTCGTTCTTGAAGAGAAGGAACCTGGAGCAGGAGTACCCTCTGTTCACGGCTGTGCATAATATCCTTGAGGGTAGGAATACGGTTGATGATATCCCCGATCTCGTCGCGAGGACTTAAGTCTAGGCGAGGGGGCATGGGGATCCGATCACAGGCGCCAAACACGACAGGGAAAAGGGGAGATAGGCTGAGAATAATAAGGATTATTGTTTGAATATGATAACGATTAATCGGTTCACGGATGTTTTACTCATTATTGGTTGCGGTAGACAATAGGTTAGACGGGGCCTTATAGCATGATATCCCGGACTAGAAACAAATAAAGGATCTCTGGAATTCATTATCATCAATGCTATCTATCATCATCGTGCATCATCGTGCTACCAATCTCCAAGTAACGCATTTTTCTCGTCGCTCCTTATAGGTGTATTTCTTACTGTGCCTCCACGCCTTATTCTCATAAGATCATTGTCATCATCATCATTTTCCATCGTCCGCTCGCCATCCCCAAATAATGGCTTGAAAATCCCATCATAGGACTTCCACAGCAAATTGGCCAATACGGCGGATGCAGCACCCAGCCACAACGGCACCTTGCCGTCCTTCTTATCGGCTAAGAAATAGCCGAGTAATAGTATCAATGCGAAGACTGGTGACCATAGTAATAGGAGCAGCCAGCGCCCCACCTCCTGCCGACATGTTGTAATCTTGTAGGATTGCAGTTGCGCAAGGTAGTGTTGGTAGTCATCTGGGAGATAGTGCTCACGCGCTCCGTCGCGGATCAACTGTAGGTACCGTTCGCTCGGTTGTGGGTAGCCTTCGGGACGGTGGACAGGCAACAGTAATTTCTGCCACCACTTCTTATCCCTCGGATCATCATCGCCGCCGCTATCGTTGTCGTCGTTACTGTAAGCATTCCCATCATCGTCGCCAGGGGGTTTGAAGGAAGGCAGCTGCGGCGCGTAGAGCGTATGTGCCACGAACGGCTTCGGTAACTCGGGTATAGGGGGCTTCTCGGGGATGTTGATCGGCGGGGGTATTGCGAGGACTGGGGCCAGAACGTCCTTGTATGCGGACCCGCCGCCTTCTGCTTTGACTATTTTGCGATAGTCGTCGCTTGTCAACTCGTAGACCACGCCGTATAGACCCTTATTCCATGAGGGGACGCCGGGCGGAAGCGAGGGTAGTAGTGATCCCGGATATTTCGGGGGGTCAAACGGAGGTTTCGGTGGATCGAAAGGTGGTTTGGGCGGATCGATAGGAGGTTTAGGGATCTTGCGTGGTGCTATGTTGGAGAAACACGGTTCCCAGTAAGGGATTCCAGCCAAGTCGAAAGCTAGGTCGAAAGTTGGCGCAGACACGTTAATTTGGCTTATCGGTTTAATATCGTGCCGGTCAAGCACAGATTGAGAGAGGTTGGCGCCGTATGCTAAGTATAGGACGGTCGAGGCGGAGGCGCTGTCGGATGAATCGGATGAATCGGGAGACGCCAGCGCGAGACGCTCCGGAGGAGTTCTAGGGATATTTAGAGTATTTGGGGTATTCGAAGAGTGAGGATACCGAGGCTGGATTGAGTTTCGGATGAGTCGGGTGAGGCCGTAAGCTTGTTGAAGTTTATCGATCCGCCCATACTCCGTGTGCCCCTTCTCTATATCGTTGGGTTGGATTTCCATCATTCCACGATCGCAACGGCCGTGGTTATCTATATTGGAGAGTTTAAATTATGGGGTTTTGAGAAACAAGCTTTAAAGTTTAAGTATGGTTCACTCGGTCGAGCTAAATTTCGTCATGCTCACGCTTCGGTACCCATACACCGGATAAAAAATAGCTAAATGATGCTATTCAAGAAAAGATAGAATTATGAGACTTGTTGCGGCGTTTTGAGGTGATTGCGCATTTAGAACTGATCATGTAGACTTACGTCAATTCGCTTTGATACAATTATGCAAAACCCAAAGTAGTATTACTTTAAGCAGAATTCTTCAAAAGCAAGGAACTAAGCTTCTATTATCTTTTTCACTCCATAAAATCCCTCGTGCTTCTTAGAAGACATACCTGAACCTGACATAAGTGCGATATGCTCAATAGTTCTCTCATGGCTCGCCTTCTATTCGAGATAAGAATCTTACCGAGGACTCTCTAGCTACGAATTGGGAGATCATAGAAACGCAAGGCAGGTAATCGAGAGATTCGACGCTGCCAGGATAACGACAAGACCCTTAAGATGCTGCTGAAAGATCTGCCTGCGCCATTGCTATCACTGCTAAGATTTAGCTCGCCAACAAGGATTTTCAACGTAGAGGCAAGTAACAATGGCGGTGCCGGCCTCTGCTCCGGCTTCTACAGCCGAAGATCTCGCAACTAATGCCTTGAAATTCGCCGTATCCATGAATACGGAACGTTTGTATGTACATACACCTGGTTCTCGAAGAGTGCGGTGTTCAACATCCCGACAAGTCCGGATCCTCCCCCGGAGCCTTTTTGAGTACCGCCATTTTCAACGAGGTCAAACACGACTTTCAGAGTCAGATCAGGACCCACAACTATGGATATCATCAATTCCCGACTACAAGTTGAAACTCGGATCTCAAGTAATCAATAGCGTTTGGTTCATGGGGTCTACTGAGATAATTTCCAGGGGTACTAGGGCGCTGATAAACTACAAGTATGGGCCTGTATAAGTGAGAAGCTTTATTTTCGCAGTCACTGTTCAAATTCCTGCTTAGGTAGGCTAGTAGGTAGGCTGGTAGGCTGGTAGGCTGGTAGGTACCTACCAGTACCTATCGTGCGAGTATTTAGGTGCTACTATGTGCTAGCCGTGGTGATATAGGCGTAAACTCCCAGTGGTGTCAGCGCTTATTATGGTACTATTTGGTTCTCCAACAGGTCTCTGAATCATCGTCTCAGATATGTAAGTTGCACGGACGGGACGAAAGTTTCCCTTAAAGAATAAAGACTGTATCTATCCGTTTTTTTTAAGTGATACGTGTTCTATTATATACAATTCAAAGCACTTCAATCGCTGTTGATTTCATCCTGGCTCCATTATACTCCTTGATGGGTCCCAGTAGGGCCGTTTCTAGCTAGTATAATAAGTCGTGGCTCGCCAGTATACCAGATCTTCGAGATGTTTTAGTATCATCAACCTGACAAGGTGGTTACGCAATACTTCTGCGCAGCTTCGAATACATTTCTGCGTTACTAGCAACAGGAAATGTTTTTTACGTGACAGTCGATATGAGTCAGAAGGCAAGATTTGCTTGGGGTTGCACTGCGCCATCTAGGCCTTTGCTATGGGCAGTTTTTGCCTAAGGTTGCTACAGCAGTTTCTTGTAACGCGAGGATACGCTGTAATAACGAGGAGCACGGGCACCAAGCGTCGCCCTGAACAGCCCGACGGAGAGCATCAACTAGCTGGAACCCTTTAAAACACTAGATTGTTGTTTCCTCTTTTTTTTTCTAAAAAAAAAGATATATTGTAAGTCTACGAGAATTAGGAGCTTCGTCGCGATGTGCGATGTGACAAAGAAGCCTTCGCTACCTAGGACCTAGGACCTAGGTATTATACTAGAGACGTTCCTAAGTAGGTACCTAAGGTATGGTAGCTCAAGGCACGTATGTCGTTCTTTAGTGCTTTAGCGTGTCTGCGTGTCCATGTTTCTGCTCCATGACGGTTCGCGGTGTCTTCGTACATACCTGGTATCATCTTACCTTGGTTCTTTTCCATAATTTTTATAAGCTGATATTCATTATAAAGTTGGCAATCAGAGTCAATTTACGGTTTACGTAGTCGGGTCAATTAAATGAAGTTGGGAGGTTTGTTCGAAGAACGATGCACCTCAGAGGCTCAGGGTTGGATTTACAGGTGAGAGGTTGTAGATTGGCTCTTCAATCCCCGTTAGTGGACCATATTACAGGGGCACTTCAGTGTACAGATTCTCCAATTTAACAGTGGGCTCAGTTTTGGTCCAGGCCAAATCTTTAACATAGGTATTAAACCTACTCCAAAATCGGTCTTCCAATCAAAGGATCGAATTATACATTATCATTCATAGATGTTAGCCCTATTCCCGAATCCTTGGGGGATAGGTAGGGGAGCATAGGTGCCGGCTTCGCCTTGCCCCTATGCAAGTAGACACGAGATGATATGTGAATTGATGAAACGGACTTGTCGCTTACTTACCTATAGGAACCACGAATCATGATCATTGATAGCTAGGTATTGTTGATCAGTGGCACGATTCTTTAGGTTGATATCCAATCCGTACGACAAGCGTGTAGGTATGCTGTAGACGCTGTGTGAGTTGCTACATTTCTGTACGTCCCCATCTACCCCCGCCATCAACGGGTGCTGTTAAATGGGACGATGACGCCTATAAGGTTGTGGCGGTAATGTCTTATTACACTGCTCCACCCATAGGCCCCTCACCTCGACGGCGATTGCGCTATTTAGGTATGCAAGATGAACTTCGGCGCAGACGGAGAAGCTAGATCTACATACATGCGATTCCCTTGTCCCGATAGGATGGAGCGTTAAATGATATTCCAAAAAAGGAATGTGGATATCCCATTCTACACTTCTGATTTGCTCATTATATTAGGCAGGTATGAGTCTCAAATGTACCTATAAACCTTATGAACCATACTACTATACTAGAGCCTGCTAGAGCTGCTAACTTGAAAAACCCTACTTGAGCCGCCAGCAAAGCTCAACTTGTCCAGAATTTTCCGTCGTTTCCATTCCGATTCTAACCTCACCTGCAACCTTCGGGAATTTTCTCTTCAAACGCTCAAACGCTCAACCGGTCTGCCAAGATGCCTACCTGACGAGCTGGGCATCACTCTATGTGGTGACTGTCAATAGGTCAACGTTTGTTCGCCCCTTATTCCACGTGGAATTTTCCAGCGGCGAGAGCGGAGCGCTGGTGGCATTATCTCACGGGCACGATTTACTTTACTTTCACGACTTGGTGGGTAAACAAGCATGGCTTCGAATTAGTATCATATCTTTCTTTTTTGTTCAGCTCATCAATTACCCTTGTATTTTCCCAAGAGGCTGGTAAGCGAGCTGAATTCGGATATTGCTCTACCAGGATCTCGGGCATCTTTGACCCCCCCGAATCCCTCTCGACCGTTGTATTCGGCGACCCGCTGAAAATTCTGTTCTGCAGATGATTGCCATTATCACAGATTTACCATGCATATCAAATCAAAGACTACTACGTAGTCATGTAGGCTGTCTATGATGTCGGGACGTCCCGTTCGACACCCATTCGTTACTGTCTAAATCCTCATCGCTTGGCGCATAAGCTCGCAGGCAACTATCTGACCTACTCTCCGTAGCGCCACGATTGGCCCACTCCGAGATATTAAACCTCCGATAGGGTGTAAATCGATACCATTCTGGGCCATTTTTATACGTTTTAGGAAATATTGCTCTCTCGAAGCCAGCTGAACTATACGCATGCACATAACCCATTACCCATAGTCTAAACCATAGTTTACTGGATCGGCATAGCGGGTGGTCTAATATACCCTATGAGATAGTGACTTTTCTATCTAGGTATTTCTTTCGAATCCTCTTTAATGTCCGTGGTTCTCGATTCTGCATCGTTTGCTAGTGTCTGTTCAAGACAGCTGGGCACAGCGGAAAGCCACGCGATATGGGTTCCTTCTTCGGCGCGTTGCTACGGTTAATATTGGAAAGGAAGCCACAAGAAGGACGCATGGAGGAAGGTCATGTTAATCATCAGTATGGCCCTCAGAACGTTGGCTCTGTGGCGGGCTTCGGCTTGACCACGATGGATTCCACATTGGGAGGTGCCTCAAATGTGCTCCCCCACCCTCCAAGTTTTCTGGTCCCCGAAGACGATAATTTGAGGCTCTTCCGTTTAATGGTAGGCATCACGACATCGCCGTACTTAGGCTACAGCGAATCGAGCCCCATAGGAACGCGCCCGGCGGCTAATATCGGCATATACGCACGAGTGGTACGCTCAGAGCAGAAGTCCAAGGATCGGTACAAGGTTTTCTCAATCCTCATCAATGTCTGCTACTTTCTACAGATTGTTGTTGCGGCATCTATCACAGCTATGGGGGCCGCGGGAGTCAGCCACGGCGCGGTGACGGCCTTCGGCGCTATCAATACTATAATTGCGGGGCTTCTCACATTCCTTAAGGGCAGTGGGCTGCCCGGGCGTCTCAAATACTACGGCAACGAATGGAAGAAAATTCGCGAATTCATCGAGCAGCGCGAGCGTGACTTCTCTCGTACCGGTTGTAACCTCGACGTCTACGAGGTCGTTGCGGCTATCGATCGAATGTATAATCACACGAAGCAGGAGATTGAGATGAACACCCCTGACAGTTACACCTCGGTGACGAGTGGCATGCGCTTCAGAGATGACAGCCGCGAGAGGGTCGGCGGCATCGATATTGCGAGAATAGAAGGCCTAGCATCCCGACTCGGTTCTGGTCTTGAAGAAAAAGCGCACCATATGAGAGATCGCTTACACGAGCACGGAAGAGGAGTACAAGAGGATATACGAGGGGTAGGGGAAACCGCGAAAGGTCAACTTGACGATACTACGGAAAAAGTAGACCAAGCGGCCCGGGAACGTCGCGAACAGGCAGCACGAGCGGTCGATCAAGGGCAACGTGAGGTGCTAGAGAGTAAGGGCCGAATGGAGGAGACAGGAAGACAAGCGGTCAGGGATGCGAGTGAGACACACAGGACCGCAATAGGGGAAATGAGGTCGGCGGCGTCTGCGCAGATGCACAGAGCTGTTGACAAATTAGGACACCACCACGACCATCACGATTCGAAGCGCGAATTTGAAGAATAACGATAATTGGGGTGGGTTTGGATGTAATGCGTTTGTTGATTCAGTCATCAGAATCTCAGACGCTTAGTGGTGGAAAAAAGGCATTTCCACCACGTGTATTTTATCAACCTAAGATACCCTAAGTTTGACATTTATACGTCTAGTGTCGCACTTCTGTATTCTATGTAATTATTAATGGACACAAGATGTCTTGGTTCTATAGTCAAACTCAAGATCCCCGACTTTAATTATGTTAAGCTTCTCACGTCATCTTCTAAAACTTTATAGTAAAAGATGATCAACTCAATCATACATAGCCCGTAAATATCGAAGTATATATATATAGCCAATTAGAATCATAAAATACGGAAGGGATCCGAAAAGCGAGACCCCCACAGGCACTGTGATGTCTGCTTCCATGAGGCGTAGGATCCTTCCCAACAGTCTCACAATAGCCCTAGACGACACGGCAGGGTTTAAGATGCGCCACGGCGTTGATTTTCATTACGGTCTGCAGGTACCTATTCAGCTCCTCCCCGTATATGCTGGTCGACGAGGAAAACACAGCCGCGGGGGTATTTCTAATGACGTATCCGTATTGGAAATCTCTTCTGATTCCTCCGTATTCTGACGTTTTCAGCAATCTGAAGTTCTTACTTCATAGGATGGCACTGCATACCATACATAGCTTTATCTGCTTACATCAAGAGCTTAATTTGAAGCTCTATTTATCTTGGTATGTTCTGATAGTGGACCTCCACAGTGAGATTTGAAAATACAAATCTCAACGATGGCGTTGGCATGAACATACGCGCAGCCACAAAAGTTATACGTAGACCACCTACCTCTCTACCTACGACGCGACTTTTTCCCTGGTCGTGTACGAGAAAAGAATCTCCTATCGACTGCAGATAGGATGTACCTTTTGCAATTTTTTCCCCTGCCTACCTAAGGTACCTCAATCATCTATTGTCTTTTGCGTTCTTATTTTGTGCGACCGCTGAACAACATCTTCACTTAGCACCTACATTCACGTCATTTCTACCACCCAGACCAACACCATTACAACTATTTGATCAGGAATTTCAATCTGTCATGGCGGAAGACCTGGCATTGCCGTGTGTTCCGCCTTTAAGCCCCAAATCCGAGCCCACATTAACCATCATCATCACCCAACCTACGCCTCGATCTGGCATGAGCGAAGAGGAAGTACAACAGTCGATGGACCACTTGCGCGTAACAGCCCGCAGACGTCGCAAGCTACCTCAAGCTACCAAGGTCTCCGAATTACAAACAAGCCAGGCAACTAAAAAGCCCACATCCCTCAACGCGGTGATGGCAGGAGCTTCGGCGAAGCTTGACCGCACCGACGGCACCAATAAACCCCACACGGCCCCCGCAAGCAATGTCAAAAAGAACAAGAAAAGTGGTCTCTCAATCCCCTTCCGTCACAAACGGCCCATCCCGGCGCACGGCACCTCACCCCGCCGCCAAACCAAATCTCCAGCACCTCATACCCAAGCTCACCACCACTACCCATCCCACACAAAATCCCGACCCCAAACCCACGAGAACGAGCCGGGGCAGCATAAAAACAGCCCCAACAGACTCTCCACCATAATCGAACTCCCCGAGCACCCCCACAACCCAGACCTCGCCCGCCGGCGCGCCAGCACCGACGCCGCCTCCTACTGGACCAACGACGCAGAGCGAGAGCGCTGGCAAAGATCACTAGTCCACAAGCTCGTGCGCGCGAAGCACGCGCAGCTCGACCGCTCCCAAGGCCCCCTCCTGCGTCTCCTGCGCAGCTGTTCGCAGCTCGAGCGGCTCGAGCTCGTGTACCGCACGTGCGAGATCCGCCTGCTGCAGCACGGGGAGCGCGAGAGGAAGGCCGCGCTGCGAGAGCGCCACGACGAGACGTACCACGACAGGGCGCTCGACGAGGATATCAGAATGTGGCGCGCGCGGGGTAGCGCCCTGGTGAGGATGGATCTCGAGCGCAAGGAGAGGGAGAGACGGGAGAGGGGTAACGATTTTGGCTTGCTCCGTGCGATGTCATACTAGCATCCGGAAAACCTCGCCGCCACAGCCATGTCACAGGCTGTTCTCTTACTTGAAGATATGACAGGATTCAGTTTATAGAAGGATATACCCAATTAGTAACCCCTTTGGCGTTATAACGAATCGGTTGGAGATGGCCTCCTTAGTCGGTTCCGTTAGGAGTTAGGCATTCCTCGGGTATTGTGGGACTGGGAGTTCTGTGGGTTATTGTCTAGGGAAAGACACACATAGAAAAGGGAGGACATATACCACATACCTCCAAGGCTACCTATTTGAAATCACATCCCTTCAAAAGTCTCTAAAGGAGGTAGGGATACTGGGGGAAGTTACTAGTTGAACAACAAAATGCGCCGAGTACTACGACAGAAATCAAAACCTTGCCGAATCAGTGAAATAACGAAGTTTATGTATGATGTAAAATTTGAAGAATGTGAATAATCCGCGATTCTTGGGGTAATACAATGTTGTTTAATAAGTATGTCAGATGGTTTTTTTTTAATTATTTTCCTTGTAGAAATTAGCTATTCGTTAAGATGTTTTAAAACAACATGCCCGAATTCGCCCGAAAGACTATGACCGCCGTAAACTAGTTTTGGGGTATCAAATAGTAAAAAATACCATGCTCTGCCATCATCGTAATTCATCGCAACTCATCGAGTCTAGTACATGTTTGACGACATGCTGTCCTCCTAAAAGCGAGACCCGCGCTAACCCATTGTGTCTCCCTCGTTGATATGGATGTGATATTCCTGTAAAGTGTTGTGTTGATAGGTTGAGGCTAGGTGCCATGTACTAGAGCGTCGACAAGCGTCTGTGCATCGTAAAAAAGCTTGCCGAGTATGACCGTTTGTTTCGGTGTCGATATGACAGGGATCGCTGACTTGGTAGTCTTTTTGGTGTAAGCGGCAAAGACTATTCCTCGATTTGCTACCCCCTCTTGTCTAACGTGGCTGCTAATAGCCTCATTCTGGGTCGTTGTGACATGGTCGCTGTAGAAAGAGCAGGTCCATCCCCGCGCTATCATTCCTGGAGAAGCAAGCTCGTCGCGATATTCTTTCCAACCCTGGAATCCAAGCATCTTTTTATGGAACTGGGAATGGATTCGAAAAGGTGATCCAAATTGATTCAAACCATATGCGGCAAGTAGCCGACCTGTCACCTCTGATTTCGAATTGGCGACGATGGAACATCGGGCGGCGGCGAGATCTCTGTCCTGGACTATGGGTTGGCGATCGGAAGAAATTGGTCGTCGTGATGGGTCTAATGCGTCTCCATCGCCTTTCGGCCAAAGGCTGATTACATAAACTAAGTCGAAATTGTAAGTGTTGGCAATGCTAGCTGCCCACATTGCACCTAATGCTCCAGAGGCGTTGGTGGGCGAATACGTCAAAGTAAGGAATTGAGAATCAGTGGGTGTACGGGGAGGAGTGAGCTCCCCAGATGAATAGTTAATCGCAACTGTGGGGGCTATTGGCATATGTCGAGTAGAACGGCTTCTGCCAATAGGGGTCTCGGGCGGATCTTTCGGAGGTGGTGTTGGTGGTATATCAGCTTCATCCTCCATTTTTGGTGTCACAGGTCGGCATTCCAAAACATCGTCATCTTCAAGACTATAGAAATCATCGAGCGTGGGCTCTCTAAGGTTCCGATTGATCGGTCTAAATCTAGTAATAGTCGATAGGGAATCCATACTTTCCGCTTTTCGCACAAATCGTGATCGAATTACGAAGGTGCTTCCTTCTAATGTGGTGCAGCTCGAAGCTACTGGGTCTTGCGGTCTCAAACCCCATGATTCCCTGGTGGGGATTGAAAGCCCTGAGCTATGCTGAGAGCTGAAGTCATGTGATGGCCTATGCGTAATTAGGATAGGTGAGGCCAGCGCCTTAGCAGGCGGTAATCTGCCGAGCGAAGTTCGTGAACATTCTTCATCGTCCGAAGCGGGTGGAGAGTCGGGGGTGGGGACTGAGAATGGTGGAGGAGAAGGATTTGCTGATAGTGATAGTTCCCCTACTAAACCCTTGCTTGGATTCCGGGACGGCTGTCTCAGTGGTGTGTTGGCAGTGTCTGTTCTCGTTCGAGGTGAAGGTGGTGTAGACAAGGTCGGGGATGGTGGTTCGGATGTTGGTGAGCCTTGGTTAGTTGGCGAGAGTCTTGCAATGCGACCGTCAATGGAGGTGTCCAGGCCCAAATTATCAAATAATGAGGATACGCGCTGAGGATACCAATCCAATATACTCTCTTCTGCAAAGTCCGGGGCGGTACGTTCTTTAGCTGTGATTCCCTTTTCATCCATAGTAAGAGCGTCCGGAAACCTAAATCGCGATAGCCTCGGAGTACCGTAAGATCCTTCAGTCTTCCTAGCAGATAGTGACAGCGGATATATGGGGTCACTAGGATGGTATCGGTGATTCAAGATATCACCGATAGAGCCGATTGAGGACCGTCGTTTTCGATGTTCATGCGGGCCAGGTAAACTCTGGGAACGATCTTTAGCTTCTCTAGACCATAAAATGGGTTCCTCCCGAGGCTTCATGTGTATCGACGTCGGCTTCATGAACGATGGTGCCGGGAAATGTTGTTCATCAAAGGTCGATATGGCTGAAAGTTCCCTATTTCTTGTCCCTCTATCCTTATCCTTCTTCTTAGAGCCACCGAAGAATCTTTCTAGCTTCTCCAACCTGTTCACCATCTTCGCGACCAGGTTAAAATTATTTGGGTATTCTTTCGCCATTGTGTTAACAAAAAAGTTACATTATAGCGTGGGATCCATGGTACAGAGGGCTTACTTGGTATGTATTATGTAGTTTAAAGAAGAGAATACTAGCTTCAGTCGTATTGCACCAGCGAGGGTTGACAGGAACAGCGTTGAGAGACGTGAGTCAAGAGTTCGACTCAGGACAGATTGGCGTATTTTCGCAAATTCAATTTGCTGACTAGGGAACCTGAGCAAGTGATATCAAAGTCCGGCCCACGATACACCTAAGTAGAGCGAGAAGGACTTGTGAGTGTCACGAGCCAACTCGTAACGATAAAGTAAATATCGCGAGGTTTGATATAATAGCATCGCACAGCCGACAGACAGATTCGTGGTGTTAGATAGCACAGCAGGTAGGCTCGAGAGGCACCGAATAAATTCGAGGGTTAGAGATAAGAGAAAGAGGATGCCACAAGCAGACGTTGTGTTTCCGAAGCCCTTAGTGCCGAGTACTCCCTCTTAACACCTGTGCGGATTTTACCTATGAGACGGCAGAGGGCCAGAAAGGAGGTTGCAATGTCTCAACCGCGGCCGGGGTACCGGGCACAGGGATGGGTCTTGAAAATCGAGGCTAGATCACGGTGGTGTCTGGGGCAGTTCATAAATGCTGGGAAACATTAACTGGGATGTAAGTGCGGGTGCGGTTGAATAAAGCAAGTTGAGGTACTAGCAAGAAGAGCGACAGGGCGCGATGTCGAATAGATTGATGAGGGATTTGACTAGTAGACTAGTAGAAATTACCAATGACTGGTATGCTAAGGCAGTTTATGTTTTGGGGGGGTTGAACAAACAGGGAAGAGAATTTTAATGTGAAATAAAAGATGTTTGGTATGCAGACTTACAACTTGATATGATCGTTCGATCTGAAAAGAGATATCAGATTCCTTGGAGAGAAAACAGCAGCAGCAGCGGCGGCGGCGTCGGCGTCGTGTTGTGTGTGTGATGTTGTGCGTCATGTTAGTTTGGGCGAGCAATCGAGTCACCTAGCCATCTAGCTGCTAGGTAGCTCCTCGGTGGCAAATGATGTAGGAAACAGGCCCTCAAGTCTCAGTTCATCTGAAGTTTTAAATTTCGGGTTAGGTAGGGTGATGATGAAGGAGGGATGAGAGAGAGCCCTGGGATTTGGGGCTAATTGGTTTAATACCCACACTCCACCTCACTGTAGCCCCGGAGGTCCCTTCGAAGTGCTAGGGCTATCAACACTGAAAATACAGTAGGTAGTCGCAGCCCATCTCCATTGGTCAAAATGGCTGGTATAGCACCAATTTAGGAATGTGGGCTGGTTGGCTGGTTGGCTGGGTCTCTAGTCTGGTCCTTCCAGCAAAAAACACTTTAGTCATTACCTGCCACTACCACTACCACTGCCACCCCAAACCATCCGCTCTTGCTTTCACCAACTTCAATGTTCCTGAAGGTTCAGATGAAAGTAGATACCGAGGTACATTCTTAGAGAGGGCAATCACAACCAAGCACGGTGATATACTCAATTCGAGACCGTCTCCCTTTCTGAGAACAAATCGGAAAATACATCATGGATGTATGTGATGAGAGGGGAACCTTGAAGAAACGGATAAGACCCGAACACTTTGAGCGCCCAAGTGCTCCGTGTGCTCCGTGTGCTCTTCGCACAACAGTCTTGTACCTCTCGTACTTGGTGTAAGCACTTGAACGCACTTGAGCACTCGTATCTCTCGAGATCTGATATCCTTCTCATACATCATGCATGTACGATGGATGCGCTTATGCACAGTACCTGGCTATCAGCTGCCAATGTAGCTTGTCTTCGGGACAGAATAGATCTATTGAAAATAGAGCGCTCTCTACTTGGATCAGTCTAAGTGAGATGCGGTAGTTATGACACTCGAGTCCTAGTTCTGGGGTCTGGATCGGCCGCAACCGCTTTCGACTCCATCAACCTCGACTATTTTGAAAGAGGCCATTAGCTGTCCCCACAATCGACGTTAGCATTATGGGTTGTGTAAGACACAATATACATGACGAATCTTGTAAATTGAAAAGCTAACTGGCCTCTTCTCCCTTATTTCAAAAAGGAAAGGCGATGAACTCGGTAGGCTGCCGAGAAAGCCTCACTGAATATTGCTAGCAACATTGGGGCCTCGGCTTGTCGTAGCGTGCTACAAGCCGTGGCTGCTCCCGTTATTCCACTTAAAAAGAAAGACCACCCCCTCTCGATAGTATAGGGGGTATTAGTTAGGGGTAGGCATCGGATGGAAAGGTCGGTAGTCTTGTTGGCGTAAGGGGGCAAGGGATCTTACAATGTCGCTGGCTGTGTATTACTGCGTAAAAGCAACATTGAAGGTGGAAGAAATTATTGTTTCTCTAAAGCGTGGGGTTGAAGTAGGACAAATACAAGGTACACAAGTATACCTACCTAGACTCTATATTTGGGCTAGTGCAAGAAATCCCAAAGTTCAATCTTGGCAGTGAAACCCGCTAAGCTGAATTCGCAGTATTAGCGCAACCGACAATATGACAATAACCACTGGGCAATAACGGTGCCTGGTTGACGTGACCTCACTAGGAGCTCACTGGGAGGTTGTAACTAAATCAACTTTTACTCTCTTCAACCTTGAAAGTCCCCCGAATTATCACAATTACCAGTGACAGCATTACACATTTATTTCAACAAATCCTACTATTTTCCCTCCCATACACTATTCCTTGCGTCATAAGCTTATTGACTTGTGGAAAACTCATTAGTACTCCTCGGAGAAAGATGCCTATCTCCTAAGTTACTTGTCTCAATAATGGAGATCCACTTCCTCCTTTATAGGTATCGTAAACGTCTCTCTCTCGATCCACACCCATCGGATATCCCCCTCCTCTTTTTTTCTTTTTCTTTCTTTCTTTTTTTTTCTCTGGTCGTTCTTTTATTATTTCAGCTGTGCTGCGGAGTTCGAGAGTCGAATTTCCATTGGCCTCAAGGCGAGAGACATAGAAAGGCATCTAAATACATTTGCTTAAGCAAAGAAAATAGGACCCTGGAAACCCTGATATGCTGCCAAATGCCGCGCGTGCAAAAGCGGATAAGCTGTGCCTAGGTACTTTTCAACAGCATAATGCCCCGTTCGAATCACATAGACGACGAGAACTATAGGAAGGGCAATTAAGCTCCGGGCCCTGCGTCGGGAACATACAGGCGCCATCCCCAGGGTCCTCCTTCTCCCGTACCCTATCGGGATACGATGCCTACCTATAATGCCCACTGGGCAGCGAGGAAATCTGCAATAGATGGTTACCCGTCACTCCTCACGATTGTCGAGATCTGGCCTTGGCACACATAGGTCCCAATCGATCGGGTCTTTTTTGAGTCTATGTGAGCTGATAATTATGACATGTCAGCTATAACTTTTATAGGAGCCTATTCCATTGTCTAATCGCCCCCGGGCATCGTTAAGACTCTTCATCAAGCTGCATATACTAAAGCAGGTTCAAAATAGCAAAATCTAACACCGCCCCTTTGGGAATGAACTTCGCTATCTATGGAGTCTAGCCGCACGATCTGTTAAGAAGATTTACATTGCTGCATGGACTGCTGAGATTGCTTATTCGGAACAGATCCGTTTAACCCGTAAGAGTTGGCATATCATCCTCGGTGTGATGCGTCATCATGCGTTCGGAGGCCTGCTACCAACAACTTCTAGATCACCATCCTCTCCTCCCAGCATATAGATCTGGCCGTATGTGTGTGTAGCTACGTGCCCATCGGCTTTTACGGACATCGGCACCGAGGTTGAACGGCAGGGTGTTCGACACATTGATTCAATGAGTAGGTAGCATCTGGTCTATATAAGTCAAATAGCTCTGACGTATGCTAAGTTGTCCCCAATGGGATCTCGTGATTCTTAGGAAGCTAAATGAATTAATTAGCTTGTTCAGTGGCTCTTATGAGAAGGGCGGCGCCAACTAGTGCCGAGATCACTTTTATTAATGTATCGTGGCGGCAATAGCTTCAAGCTTTGAGGGTAAGAGGCTTCCACATATTCCTCGCGTCGTACGCCCCCGGGTTATATGTCTCGGTGCACGGCAGCCTGCTTTCTAAAGACCAATGAGTCGCGAATAGAAGCGACAAGGTCCAGCCGCCGAACCCTTTTATGGTTGCGCCCGAGAGGTTCAGATCCGAACGATCACTACCTAGCCTTGGCATGCCCCTGTTCGGTTGCTATCGCCGCCTACCTATGCAATATACCGTGCCAGTGATGTCGAGATTCTCGAGTCTTGACGTTGATTGGGGGGCACCATTCTAGCCTTGATCAAGGATAACCCTCCTTTAGGCTTGGGATCGGCTCATTGTCGAACCCCCATCTGCAGATATTCCCAATAGCACATTGCGTATACTTCTCAAGATCCGAATTGCCACAGCTTAGATTCTATCGGACAGCTCGGGTCACGTAACCTTGAAAGGGGTCAATCTTTTGGTGAAACCTACTCTAGAGAACCATTCACCAACCTTGGGCGACGTCCGTCGAGCCTGAGCTAGAACACACCACTTGTAGAAATTCCTCCGAATAGGGTTGTTTTCTTAACTCACGACAGGAACGTGTGGAGATCAACCAATCTCCGAAACTTGAAGTCGTCGCAACAATACACAAGCACAGCAGTCTGTATTACACGGTATGGGTCGACATCGCTCGACTCAACCTTCTGAATCTGGTGCTACGGGCAGCGAAGGCGAGCCACAATAATAAGAACAATTGCTCAGGGAAACACAACTCCATAAGGAAGAGGACAGAGCTCCCTACTTAAGTCTTAGGTAACAGTATACGCCATGTCTATGCAGGTATTTCGCCGCTATTTCCAACTTAGATTAAGCATCCGTAGGTAGTTTTCTCGTCTCACTCTCGCGTATTGTAGAATGCTGCAACGCCGTTTTACGAACGCTTTCGTTAACAATCAGCTGTGATGCATGTGCGATTACACGACATTCTCCAGCGTGTACGACTCGGATCTACATGGGCGGATGGGACGGGGTTACTATCGAGCTCACGGTCGCATGTAGGTATGTAGTAGTGATTGATTTTTCAGCTGAAGAATCTCTTTTGTACGTACACGTCCATCTTTCGTGCGCCTCGTTAAAATGAGCTCGTAACATCATACCGGTCAGAAAGAATATGCGTAAGTAGGCAAACAATAGGTAATGACGGATATGCGAATGAATATCTATGAGCCTATTCATTTCATCCATGATGTTTTTTGTCATAACCTTGGGTGGGTCGCTATTTCCTTCGTTCTAGCTGTAGATCGTCAATAGGTATTTATGATATATCGCAAAAAGTCGCAGCTAGCGCCTACCCTTGCTTCTCGACTACCTCACCGATTAAGTTCAAAAACGCGGTATGGACCTCATCTGTAAGGTCGCTAGCCTGTAGGCTCCTTCCCTTTTTCTCGAAGGCGAGGCGCGAGCACTCCTATAGTCACAAATTAGCTCAGCATGTGCGTCCCTTACGTTTCCGAGTTGTTTTTCCCGTGGAACTTACCCTCGTAATGGCCGCGCCTCCAAAAGCTGCCAAACCCAGGGTCTCCTCTTCGCCGAGATTGCTGTCGTGGTCCCAAATCTTGTCTAGGTAGGCCTTGCGCCACGCTAACATCGTCGCGATACTTCCCGTCAGGGTGTCGCCCTGACCTCCGCTCCTCTTTAGCCCGCCCGTCACATCCACCGTTAGCGTTGTGTCACCATTTGATATCAAGTCTTTCGCGCCCTTCTGCACGATCGTCACGCCACCCAGCATCCGCGACAGAGCTTCAACTCTCTCAGGCGTATCCGCACCTGTGCCAGCCTCATCCGGATTGTCCTTGAGGCCCTTCCACAACCTCCCAAACTCTACCACGTTCGGCGTGAGCACGACTTCCCTCCAGCCGTGAATTAGTTCTGGCGTCTTGGTAACAAGGGCAAGTGCGTCCGCGTCTAGGACCACAGGCATCTTGCGTTCACGCGCGGCAGCTAGGACCCGGGCGCAGGTCTCCTGCATCAGCGGATCTCGACCGAGCCCAGGTCCCACGACCAAAACATGCAGGCGCGGTAACAGGTCGATTATCTGCCCCGATATATGTGTCGGATCCGAGTCGGGAGAGGGGGGATCGGAGTGGTGAGAGGGAGATGACTGTCGCATCAGAGGATGGACCATCAAGTTTGGGCTGTAGGTTTTAATAACGGCGGCAGCGGCGGGTGTGCAAATTACATGCGACTATAAGTAGGACTTTTGTCAGCGCTGCTGTTGATTCGTACCTCATAGTTCGTAACATAAATATCTCGATCAACTAGGTAGGTGGAGTAGAGGTAGAACGGAAAGCTCGGGATGAAGCTTCACGTACCATATCGCACCCCAACCGCGCACTTGCCATAGCCGAAAAGTAGGGCGCGCCTGTGTAATCCTGAGAACCACCGATAACAGCTACGCGGCCCAATTGACCTACAAATGGATGCATTCAATTAGCTTCTCATCTCTCCATTGAAGCTCTAGGTAAAGTAAAGCTCCTAGTAACATCTTCCCCTACACCCAATCTAGAGAGAAAGGGCAATTGCACCTTTATGGAACTTCTCCAGCATTGGCGGTACCATTTGCCGGACCTTGCCCAACACCCCTCTCGTAGTCGGCGACAACATGTTGGTGGCGTCGGAGCTCATATTTTCTCACTCTTTGAAAAAAAAGAAGCTCGATGAAGTGGGATCGTGCGAGACCCCGGTCGGGTCGCGGGGTAACGAAAACGAGGGATCGGAGTGGGATGAAGCTATGACAATTAGTACAGCAACAATAGGAATTCCTAACTATAGCAAATGTCGAGTATTGGTGAAATTCTTGGGAAGCTTAGAACAGACATCAAGTTTACAGGTATTAAGTTTAAGAGCAATCGTAGGCAAGTTGGAGAAAATGTTGTGTTAACGAGCAAACCACACAATGATATTAATATGATGTCATCAACATATACAACCAATAATATAACTTGCCAGGTAGCTTTTACGAGGGAGGTATATGGGTAACTTCTTAACCTGCCCAACGTTACCCGGAAACAAAATACCGACATGGGAATGGAAATTACGACACGGCTGCTGCACAATATTGGACAAAAAGAATCGAGTGCTCTTGAGTTTTTGGCTCTATTTTACAAGGGTCGGAATTGGAGCGATTCCTCTCTAACCCATCGTTCCCCTCACTATTCAGCACCCTACCCGACACATACCTCTCTAAACGATATCATCCATCATCATAGGCCCTTAAGGTATAAACATTTCCCTCCGTTTAATGCCCTTTACGATGCGTTTAGGAGATGAAGCTCTTGGTGAAAGTGGAAACAATATCCCGTAATCTTTGCTCGAGTTCCTTGCTAAGCGCACCCTCCTTGTCAATGGTCGCGAGCACGTCGGCTTCGTTCGTCTTCAGGTGAGCTAGGAAGTCAGACTCCCATTGGAGAACCTTGTTGACGGGGACTTGGTCAAGGTAACCGTTGACACCAGCAAAGATTAGAGGAACCATCTCATTGACGGCCATAGGAGAGTATTGCTTTTGCTTGAGAAGCTCGGTCAACTGTAGATATTCCAGTTAGCCTATTGATGATCCATCAAAAAACCGACATATAAGTACTTACACGTTCACCACGGTTGAGGGTTTGCTTGGTGGCAGCGTCCAAATCAGAACCGAACTGAGCGAAGGCAGCGACCTCACGGTACTGGGCCAAGAAGAGCTTGAGCGAACCAGCGACTTGCTTCATGGCCTTAAGCTGAGCAGCGGAACCGACACGTGACACGGACAGACCGACGTTGATGGCAGGTCGGATACCCTTGTAGAACAGTTCAGCCTCCAAGAAGATTTGACCGTCTGTGATAGAGATAACGTTGGTAGGAATGTAAGCAGACACATCACCACCCTGGGTCTCGATAACTGGAAGAGCAGTCATGGAACCACCTCCGTGCTTGTCGTTCATCTTCGCAGCACGCTCCAAGAGTCGAGAGTGCAGGTAGAAAACGTCACCACTATACCAAAAATCAGCAATTGCTTCGAATTCAGGAGAAGGGGGTTACTCACGGGTAAGCCTCTCGTCTGTTCAAAACAAGTAAAATAAGTTAGCAAAATGCATTTCCAAAGATTTCTGGGAGTTTAGGGGTGACTAATGCAAGGCTCTTGCCCTGGAAAAAAACCCAAAAGGGTTGAAAAGGAGATCTCGAGGTTACATACCCTGTGAGATGGTTAGTCTAAATACAACGGCACAGAGAGTAGAATAAGTAAACTCACCGGGAGGACGACGCAACAGCAGACTCATCTGACGGTAAGCAACGGCTTGCTTGGACAAGTCGTCGAAGATGACGAGAGAGTGCTTGCCATTGTCACGGAACCATTCACCGATACTGGAGCCTTGATTGGTAGTTAGTAAATTATTCGAGATTAAAATTAACAAGCAAAAAAGGGGTAATTTAGTGTTATTGTATGCTGCCGAGTGTGCACCAGCTGCAGGGACTCGGTCCATATGCCGCCCATTATGGCTACCTTATTGGGGGGGAGTATGAATGAGGGGAAACATCGAAGATATCGTGAAGTCGACTGAAGTCAACGCACAAAAGGGACAAAAAATAGAAACAAGCAGAAATCATAAACTTACCGGTGAAAGGAGCAATGTATTGCAAAGGCGCGGCTTCGGATGCTACAAACCAATTATTTGTCAGCGGTTGTTCCCGTACTAGCTGAGTTGCTATTGCGGTAAGGTCATCAGTATGGTAAAACTAACCTGTCGCGGCTACTACGACACTGTATTTCATGGCATCGTTCTCCTCGAGAGTCTTGACGAGCTGGGCAACGGTAGATCGCTTCTGGCCGACGGCGACGTAGATACAGTAAAGCTTCTTGGTCTCGTCGTTGGTGTTGTTCCATCGCTTCTGGTTAAGGATGGCATCAAGGGCAACGGCAGTCTTTCCGGTTTGACGGTCACCGATGATCAATTCACGCTGTCCACGACCAATGGGAACCATAGCATCGACGGACTTGAGACCGGTCTGCACGGGCTGGTTGACGGATCGTCGGGGCAAGATACCAGGAGCCTTGAGCTGAGCTCGGCGCTTCTCCTTAGTGTTGAGAGGGCCCTTGCCATCGATGGGGTTACCTAGACCGTCAACGACACGGCCGAGTAGTTCAATGCCGACAGGAACATCGACCTGATAGTAGTCAGCGGCGCCGTTCGCTTCAAGGTCGAATACCAGAATAGGACTAAACCCACAATTTCTCCGGTACGCTTGACGGTCTCGCCTTCCTTGACCAAACGGTCAGAACCGAAAAGCACAACACCGACCTGTCCGGCTTCCAAGTTCATGCACATTCCCTTCACACCGGAAGCGAACCTATGATATGGTTAACGACGTACATTGCGGCTCCTAATTACCATATACCTACTCGACGAGCTCTTCGGCCTGGACGTTGGCCATACCGTGCACACGCGCGATACCATCACTATAAACCCAGAATTAGTAAATCCGGCCCAATTGCTCATAAATGCAACGCATGAATAATATTGTGGTGGCGATCATGAAATTTTTAGGAATTGTTGGTGTTCGCAACCACAAATTGTGCTGTATTGTGCCGTAGGAAGATATCGCAGCACGTCGAAAAAATCTCGCTTTCTTGGCTCCACATACCCGACGGAAAGAACACGGCCAGTCTCAGCTAAGCTGGACTCCTCCGATACACCACGAATTCTCTGCTCGAGGATAGAAGAGACCTCGGTGGGAGAGGCTTTCGCTTCGGCATAGGATCGGGCCTGTACGTTGAAGACGGCGGGTGCGGCATTTCGTGTCTAAGAAAAAAATACCCCAGTTAGCCGATAGTCCGAAATTATCAACGGTAAATGACCAAGTAGCCGCAGCTTTACGTAGAGAGCTCAACAAGCTCTGCAAGCTCTGCAAACTGCTCGATAATTCTCAAAACAACATAAAAAGCTTCAATTGAGCTTTGTAAGTGCATGTAAATTGCTCTGATATCGATCGCACACACTCGCGGATGAAATTGAGATGAGGTCGGACTATCCAGGTTAAAAACGTACCGCAGCGACTCTGCCCGAGGCAGAAATTGCGCTCACGGCGCGCGTGGACTGTCGGAGGGCGTTACGGAACATTATTAGAGAGGGATTTGTAATCCTCCTGGGATAAAAGGAAAATCAATTGCAAGTAAATTGCAATTGAGAGGAGAGGAGATTGAGGAGGAGGATTGGGTATTTTGATGTGGTTTGCAAAATGGAGACTTTTTCGAGAGGAGTGCTGAGGCGCCCGGAAAACGAAGGGGAAGAAGGAAAAACGTGCACGGACCAGGTGCGCTAGGTACTACTAGGTAGGTACCTACTACCTAGTAAGTAAGCTAACCCCGACAAGACCAAGATCAAATCGGTCTGGTTGACGCTTTTTTTTCCGTTCAACCTTGGACTTGGACACGGCGGACACAATTAATTCTCTCAACAGAACATCATTATTCAACCCACAGCTCATACTTTTAGCTACAGGTATATTATTTTCAACACTTACAAATTATCATAAACCCGACCTTGGAACCTTAGATGTTATTCTTAATATAAAAAAATATTAACTAAACTTTTAAATTCGGCACTAACTCTCATCATACTTTAATAACAACATTCAACTGCCAACTAGCTAAATCCTGCTTAGTACTAACTTCTTGGATGCAACTTGAGCCTCATAGAGTTAGGAGATATTTCAACGTCATAAAAATAGAAAAAAGAAGGTCCCTATCCATTTCAATATTAATGCCTATCAATTAAATCAACAGATTGACATAACGTATAATATATAACTTTGACTCGGCACTTCGAGAATGAGAGAACATCCCCTAATAGATATCACTTGGTTTTCAAATCAAGGTGAAGGTCGCTCATGAATTTTGAGAATCTCATGCTGGATTTTTATGCCCTAGACTTATTAGAGCCGCGCCTCCGACATTCGCCGACACATCTCACATACATAAAATAAGCTCATACCGAATCTCCACTTTTCATCAGATCTCGGGAATGACGACTTCCGCATGGACCTCCGTACCAACTTCATGAGAACCGGCATAATCGACATAAATCTTGTGAGATGCCTATACAGAAAGTGTGATACGAAAAGTTTTATCGTACTGATCTCTGTTGCCGCATCATATCGAAGACATTTCTGTCTTTCCCTGGGATACCCGGTAGGTTCCGACGAAAAAACCAACAGCTGTTCACTGGAACAGAGAATCATATGAGTTTATTCGTCGTTTCTCGTTTTGATCTATACCAATCGAGCAATAATCAAGTATAGCTCTTCCCAAAGCGCAAATCGCGGACTCAGGTTTGTTGAGATGTAAGAGGCTCCCTCATATGTCAACCCAGAAATATAATATAACTAGGGAAGACAGAATGGTAGACCAGATATTACGTCGACCTACGAACTCTCTTGCTGCCGAGAGACCGCGAGGTGGTAGATATCGGAGGCAGATAGGCGAGTTTGCTTATATTCGTGTTACATAGGCGCCTTTGATCCTGAGGGTTTAAAAAGAGGCGTCAAATATTCGCGGATGAGCGTAATCATCGGTGCTCTCTAGGGTGGTCATTCGACGAGGATTGTATATGGACTTCGGATACATCCTCGATAGATTTAATCTAGTCTATAGTATCACATATAAGTTATTTTGTACTCTTGATCAAGCATAAAAGTATATCCATTGAATAGCTTACGTAGTTGCAATAGCTAGCTGTTCTGCGCAACATAGCCTCTAGTCTCAGCCTTTGACTTTCCAACAATAGTGCTATATGTCGATGTAGCTCATTGGCCTTAAGTATTTCCATGTTATATTGTGTTGACGTCACGGAGTTTGGGATGTATGGGGCATGTGCTGCTTTGCTCTTGCTGATCATTATCTTCCATCTTTCGATAGATTTCTCCTGCAGCCATGGGTCTTGGAGCTCATCTTGCGGCTTGGGTCGTATCTTGCCTACAATGCGGTTGACTTTGAATTCAATTACTTCAATGATTAATGGTTTTATATCAACTGTAAGTTTTTGGATATTGGCAATGCGTCTCTTCAGGGGGAATGTTGAATCTTTTTTCGGATTGGCGTGCAATACTCTACGAGTATTAGTGTTATCCAAGGTTGTCATTACTAATTGGTAAACTTCATCGCTTTCTTCGAGCCACGTACGAATGCGTCCTATCATATACGCGACTGTATCTACCCGTTCGATATTTGACTTTTTACTCTGTTTTGGTGAGCTGGAGTGGAAAAGTCGTGTTTGGTCAAGTAGAACGGTGCTGTTCGATCTTTGAACCAGGTGAGTGGGAAAATTCCATGAGGCACGGGTAAAGCAATGAGACCGGACGAGCATGGTGTTGAACGGAGGAAATTTTGTAATCGCAACTGGAATTGGAATTAGGAAAAGAAGAAAAAATATTCTGGATGGAGTACTTCGTAGTACTTACAATATTTATTAAAAGCGGGTTCGATAAGGAACTGATAAGGATTGCAAGGAGGGGTAGGTACCGTGGGCCTTCAGGGCTGGCATTTGCAAAAGTAATAATACGTATTAATAGCACCTAAAAACTTCCAAAAACTTGCACCTATTGAGTATTAACAGGTACCTACGAAGTACTAGGTACTAAATTACGGGCTATTAATTGGATTCCAATTTTCAAGGAGTTCGAAAGACTCAATTACCTATCTACCAAACATCGTCATCACACCTTTGACTCATATTATACGAATATATCCAATTCAATCAAAATGCGTCTCATGTCTACGCCAATATTCTATAATTCTAGGTACCTATCAGCCTATACGTCCTGTTTCCGGTATCCTCTCAGAGGATGATACTCGGCTCTAGGTAAAGGCGTCACCCCTGGAGCCTCTCCTGGAAGTGGACGAAAACTTGCGCATCTATACGTATGCCGTGTTTCTAAATGGAAATTGTTGGCTGAATTTCCCGTATAGATGTTTTCCTGTCTGCTGTTTCTGTAAGGCAGCGCTGATGGCATTGATCCGAGGAATAAACTTCTAGTGCTGTCGACGATTGTTCGGACTGTCAGCTTATGGACCAGGTATCGTAAAGTCGGCAAGCATGCGGCGAACACACCAATACCACATTCGATCATTCCCCAATACAGGTACTCCGTTATCACCACTAAAAAAAGGTCAGCCACACACTAGGTATATATAGGTAGGTATGTACGATGTAGGTATATTCTTCTAAGTTCCCCTTAGATCTAGAGAGAACTTACAAATCTGATCTTCATACGGGTTATACGTCACGTCCGCATGAACATCCCGGGTTATGACAAGGAGACGTGTTAACGACGCTGCAATTGTCCTATTATATCATCAGCAACAGATCGTTGTTCGTGCATAGAGCCTTACTCACACCCCTCCTAGGAGGAACACACCGATGACCGCAATCTTCTTGCTCGCCGACAAGTACAGGCGTCAAATCTACCTCCATTAACATCCATATATCGTGATATATATCGACAACGTAGAACTTACTAAAGGAATAGGGATGCCAATTATAATGGCATCTGTGATGAAGTCCGCAATCCCAAACGCAAGAGACAGGTGTTGAGTGTTAACACAATGCGATGTTATGTTCTTACCACTCGACTTGGTGCCCCAAAGGACCCAAAAGTTCATACCACATTCAAATATCGTCGCGAAGAAGAACCCGATAGTCCATACGCTTACAACTACGACGAACCCTGTGAGGAATATATCGACTTTTGCATTTATCGAGAATATCCTCTTGTAAAAAAGGAGGAAAGACGCTTTGGTGCACCCTAAGGCTAGGGGAATCATGCAGATAACCACGAATTCGATCTAAAATATCAGGAATGGTGTCAATGGTGGTTTTCTAGGTAGGCCCTGGACATGCGTTGGCATGTACTTACTTTGAAGGCTGTGGACATTTGCTTGCTACTAATTTCAAGGGGGTTTCCGGTCAAATCTCCATCGGTCTTGGTAGGATATCAGAACGCCTCTTGCGAGACTCCATAGACTAGACAGGCTCCAATACCCGCTGTGAGGATCTAAATACATGTGAGTACGGCTCCTTCAAAACTTAGATTCTACAAGGAGCAAGTACCGAAGCAGGTATCATAAGCCAGTCGTCAGCTAACAATCGCTGTCGTTGTTTCTGTCGAGTATACATTCGAAGTGCGATAGAGACAGCATCCAGAACAGATAAGACAATACCGGCGGCAATGATATACCCAGGTTCACAGTAATATTTCAGTGTGATCGCCATAACTCCGCTATGCTTCCCGTGCGACCGGAGAGTAGCATCTAGGAATAACGGGTCGAAGGTTCATCTCTTTTTCCTTAAAAAAAGACCCGGATGTTACTATTTAACCTAGACTCTAGAGACAGGCTCTCTACTAAAAGAGCACATGGAATATGCTCAATCATTCATACTTAGAACGATAAAATGCTTCTCTTGGTCTGCCAAAACTATCTTACTAGCCGACTCGAGCGATTGTAGAGCTTTCTCGGTGACCGTGTTTGTGCAAATAGTTACATATTCTCTATCGCGAATGATATGGGTTAGCACCTGGCAGCTATGGACCTAGGTGGCACAGTTATGCTGTGCTACTGGCAGGTATCCGCCAATAGGAGCCGTCATATAAAGTCACTCAGTAGCTGAAGGAGTCGGCACACAAACAATGAATTTAGGCTATAGTTTCGATCTCATGCTCGTATCTCCGGAATACCCTCAAGTAGACTGGTCGATTTGCCCGGATCAAACAGTTTACCATACCTCATCCACAAGCATATACCCAGTACCCATTTTCGAATGATCCATGTGAAGATCAATGCATTCCACACAAGGGTTTCCTACAGTTTTGAAAATATCTCTCTTTACTGCGTTATATTTGGGTGCTAGAACTTGGGTACCTGTCTATCATTAGTAGAGATCCGGGGAACGACGAGGGGGTCCTGAGTTCAGGTAGATGTAAATCCATGATACTTCGTGGATACAAGGCAATATAGGTTTGTGCGCACATTTTCTTACTAAGAGCATGGTCAAGCTACATGTCACCCTTTACCGCATCTCACAAACCCCTCTTCCGTCGTAGTATTCCAGAAAATTCCCGCGTTGTTCAAATACCTAACAACGGATCTCGTCTCACCAAAATTGAAATCTTGTGTGCCCCATCAACTGTTGGATACGAACGCGTATCATAGGTAGTAGGTAACCTTTCAAGTCTCACCATGGCAAACAAATCGGCGGACCGAATTCGCGTGGGTGTTGTCGGAGGTGGACTAGCTGGTGCGACACTAGCAAACGCTCTCGTCGTCCATGCCCATCTCGACATACAGGTGTTCGAAGCCGCACCGAGATTTTCAGAGCGAGGTGCTGCTATTGGACTGTCAATCAATGCACAGAAGGCTCTTCGCCAAATAATTCCTTCTGCAGGAGACCTTCTAGCAAGGGCCGGAGCTGTGAACATGAATTCTAATCGAACTATGCTGGTAAGTTTGCTTCGGTCGTTCGAGTTCCATGGACGCGGTACTGAGATCCGTCCGTAGGGTTCGGGGCCGGCTGCGGGTACCTTTCTTTTTGACATTGCAGCAAACGTGGAACCCGAGGTGGTAATTCACCGTGCTTCTCTCTTGCGCGAGCTCTTGGCCCCGCTACCCCAGGAGATCTTGCACGCCAATAAAACACTAGCTACCATAGAACGCGATGGCGAGGAGGGAGTCAAGGTGGCATTCCAGGATGGAACTATTGAGTATTTCGATGCCATCATTGGCGCAGATGGTGTGTTTGGCATCGTTCGCAATCACGTCTTGCAAGAGGCTACAGAAGAATGCGCCGCGTCTCCCGCTGGATATTGGGACAGCAGAAACTTAGTACCACTCGAGAAAGCCAAAAAGGTTCTAGGTGAAAAGTATTTTGAGATTGATTACAAATGGAGTTGGATAGGAGATGGCGCCTTCATATTGCACGACGTTCTAGAGAACCGGTCATTAGTTCAAGTCATTATCTCTGCCGTCGAGACTGATCCTCCTAAAAATCGGAAACGACCACTCACGAAACAATTCCTCAACCAGACACTCCGTGGGTGGCTTGATGGACCAATCGCTGAAGGGGCAATCGAGGTACTGTTCACCCCAGGGATACGCTTAGGCCTATACTCTTGTTTGATAATGTGCTCATAAGACTCTAGCTCATGCTCGATCAAGATGATCCACAGGGCTATTCCCAATGGGAGCATAAATTGACCAAAACATATGCCAATGGTCATGTATGCATTGCCGGGGATGCAGCTCATGCAACTACGCCTGTAAGTTGCACCTGGGTTCCTTTGCGTCTCTTCCCCCTTTTTTTCGAGTTTCCTTGATTCTCAAATTATCTTCCGCCACAATTCGAAAGAATACTACTTCATAACTTGTATTTTCAATTCCAGAGACTTTATGGAATCCGCGTTGATTCGAACTTCATACCATAGTGGCAGGGGTCAGGCGCCGGTTTGGCTGTCGAAGATGCTATGGTCCTAGGCACTCTGTTCCGTAAAGTCACCTCATCTAAAGATATACCGGCAGCATTTAAGGCATACGATCAAGTAAGAAAGCCGAGATGCCAGAGAGTCATCGATTCGAGCCGAGAAATTGCAAGAATATTCTGTGGGAGGAACCCTGAGATTAGCTTAGACCCCGATAAGCTAAGGGAAGTCATCCGTCCTAGGTGGGACTTCATCCACGAACTAGACATGGAAGCTCACAAGGAAGAAGCTATACGATTGTTCATGGGAAGTCTCTGAAAGTACCACGGAATACATACTACCGGGTAGGTATTGGGCCCAAGCAAGAAGACAAGGTATCTACTTAGCTAAGTATTTTTATAGATATCGTTCGTTGTTGACTCAGCCCCCCCTTTGAATGATGTTTCATGTTTGCCTTCATAAGTGAGATGATATGTGAAGTCTTAGCACCGAAAGTCTTTTGACTACCACTCCCTCAACTCATTCCCTGGACCGAAGAAATTTGGGCTGACCCATGCCTTCGCATCCTTCGATAAAGCCCGGACTTGGGCCTCGTCAACTTCGATTCCTAGTCCTGGTCCGCTCATCAGGTCGATATATCCATCTGTGACTTTCCACACCTCTGGGTTTGTGGTGTAACTTGTCAAGTCTTGGCCGCCGACATTATAATGAATGCCAAGACTCATCTCCTGGATTACGAAGTTCGGACTGACCGCGCACACTTGAACATTTGCTGCTAAGGCGATTGGTCCTAGTGGACAATGAGGTGCTAGTGCAACATCGTACGTCTCGCAAGCTGAGGAAATCCTTCGAAGTTCTGATATGCCTCCAACATGGCAGATATCTGGTTGTAGGATATCTACACATCCAGATTCCAGAAAAGGACGGACGTCCCATCTGCTATGAAGGCGCTCACCAAGAGCGATTGGCAAGTGCGTGTGAGCAGCGATGTCCTTGATACCGCCGATATTCTCACTCAGCAAGGGCTCCTCGATGAAGAGGGGATCATGGGGCTCTAGCTTGGCGACGAGTTGCTTTGCCATCGGTTTATGTACTCGCCCATGGAAGTCGACCCCTGCATCGAGTCCTAAGGCCCTGACAGCCTTCACCCTCTCCACACATTCCTCGAGTTTTCGCGGTGAGTCAAGCCATCCAAGATCTTCAGTGGCATTCATCTTGACCGCGTTGAAGCCTTGTGCTTTACGGGCATTCCTATAATTTCTTCAATCAGCGTGTCAAGTTCTTCAGGGGTAGGGTTACATACGCTTGCACTTCGACATCGCCTGGACGATCACCCCCAATCCATGCGTAAACTCGTAGCTTATCCCGTACTTTCCCACCTAGAAGCTGGTAGATTGGGACATTCAATTTCCTCGCTAAATTCACATTAGTTCTTCGTACTTATAGAGAAGTTTCGGCCTGTGCGTGCCTTTCAAATCCCACAAGGCGATATCTATCCCACTCAGAGCACTCATGAGCACCGGCCCTCCTCGATAAAAGCCTCCACGGTATGACAGCTGCCAGATGTGTTCAATATCACTTCAATTGTTGTCAGCACTAGATTATATCTGAGCAATCGAGGAACTTACTCAGCTTCGAACCCTACATATTTTTCTGCCCACGCATCCAGACACCCCTCTACGGCTTGGGTATGCCCTTCAAGACTAGCTTCTCCCCAACCAGCATGGTTATCCTTATCCGTGATTTTAACGAACAGCCATCTTGGAGGCACACGAAAGTATTCTATCTTTGAAATCTTGCCCATGGTGTTGTCTAGAGCAATAAGAGTGATTATAATAGAAAACCAATCGCTACCAGGCCATGTCGAAACTTCTGCATATATCCCCTGCACGTATATGGAGAGCACGATGAAAGGGGAGGGGTTGTATAGGGGTTACGACTTACTGTCTAAAAGCACGGTATCGTTGTCTAAACGGATGATGATCCACACTCACTATACCAAACAAAGTTTAGTCTTATGGGTATTTTCTTCCCTACCTCTTTACGACGTACATGCCTTCGTTCGACTCAGGGAAATCGTGAGCCTGACTGTCGCCGCCTATAAGTTTACCAAGATACATGAATTATCATCTATCCTATTAATGCTGCAGAATAGCTCTATTCGCAGCTACCTATATTCATTGCAATTCAAAGTAGCAATGAAACCCTCAGTAGACGAGCGTGTACCATAGCCTAGGCCATTAAAACCAGGCCTAGATGGACCGCTGTCCGTTTAGGTCAAAACACCGTGCTTTTAGACTGTCCGAAGAGCTCGGCAATTACCCCTTAACCCATATCCAATAGAGGGTTTGCCCACAATGGGGAACTTTCTGATCCATTGTTTGTACATGACTGGATTGGATATGCCAACCGAGTAACTACCGATCCGTCAAGTTTGATCCCTTGACAGAGCTATTAGCAAAGGCTTTGAATAAGTTGAGACTAGAGAAGCATACTATAATCCCCTTTTCACTGACATAGGTCAAAGAGTTCTATGGTTTCGGGCATATTTGCCGACCGATTTCCCACTTACCCCAACTTCGGGGTATAGTTGCCCGCATTCGATGTCGCGATTCCCCACCTGAGTTAGCAAACTCTCTACCTAGCACCCCGAACTCGGTCCCATCACGAGACTCTCCGAATCATACCTGGGTAGTTCTTCATATTTAATACTAGTATGAAAGTGTTCTTTCATAGAAATATTAAAATATTATTTTTGGCGATTTTATAAAAAAAAGGTAGAAAATCAGACAGTATGGTTCGAATCCCACCCCCTGGCGTGTACGTCCCATCGCCGACGTTTTTCAAGCCCCTTAGCGCGGGAGCACACCAGGCCGAGGTCGACGTCGCGACTCAAGCGGAGCACAGCGTATTCTTAGCCAAAAATGGAGTACACGGACTGGTTATTCTCGGGTCTACAGGTGAAGCCGTGCACCTAAGCAGAACGGAGCGGCGAGATCTGCTCAGCGGAGTCCGAAAGGGACTTGACGCTGCAGGTTTCCCTGATTACCCAATTATGGCTGGCGTTCTCGTGAATGCTGTCGATGAAGCTCTAGAGTGGCTTCAGGACTCGAAAGATGTTGGGTGCCAATGGGGCCTAGTGCTGGCACCAGGATATTTTGGTGGCGCCGCCTCTCAGCAGGGACTCATAGAATGGTATACTGCCGTCGCCGACAAGAGTCCGATTCCCATCCTAATGTGAGCGATCATAATTGAATTTGAAATTTGTTGCGTCTGCTAATTTCCACAGCTACAACTACCCCGGAGTGACGAATGGGCTAACGGTGCTACCCGAAACATACGAAAAGTTGGCAAAGCATCCAAACATAGTTGGCTGCAAGATGTAAGTGGCTGTCCTCTAATATTAGGAGGCGTTCCACTGACGGCAAAGGTCCCACGGCAATGTATCGTACCATGTTCAGGTATCGACGTCGCCCGAAATCGACCACGATAACTTCCGAGTCTTCAGTGGTTTCGGCCAACAACTTGGTCCCATTGTGGTTTTCGATGCCGCTGGAGTTATCGATGGATTGGCTTCATTTTTCCCTAAGACTGTGGTTCGATTATTTGAGCTTGTCAACAAGCGACCACTTGACGACGCCGCAATCAAGGAGGCCAGAACCCTCCAATATCGAGTTAGCCGAGCCGAGGATTTCATTGGCCAATGGGGTATCTTGGGAATTCGAGAAGGTATATATCGCATTGCGAGCCTAGGTAATCTAGAAGGCGGGCGAGCGCCACTGAGAGGGAAGATACCTGAGGGCGCTTGGGAAGAGTGGGCAAATGTCATGAAAGCGATGTCCGAGTCATAGGTAAAATATCGACCTAGTGCGTACCTAATCACTAGTACGTAGCCGTTCTATCGCAACATTTCTCAGAAGTGCTAGAAGAACCCCCCTGAATTTTGCTTATGTAATCATTACCCCTGATTCAATTCCGAATTCATCACACTACCATACTATAATAGCAAAATCTTTCAATACCTATTCCTTGTGGGGGAAATGTCATTAGATAGCTAATAGGTAATAAAACGACCTTACTATCTTCATTTCTTCTAGTAGCACTAACCTTGAATAACAGGCTCCATACATCTCAACCCGCTTCCCCGTGGGGAATTTAGCGGGGTCCCCAGATGTAGACACATGACTCCTCTCTAAAGTTGATAGATAAGTAAGTTGTAATGCCTAGAGACTGATGAAACTAATAGTTCTCGACTTCAGTCTACTTCACGTATAATACTAGTACTATGCAAGATAGAGGGGTGAGAAAAGAAGCAGGGTTGCCAAGAAATGCTCAGATCTAAAGCCTCAAATGAAGCAGACTTAATACCTCTTCAACAATAGGAGAATCAATTTGATGACGTAGAGCCTTCCGGTGCGGAGGTGGGGGAAAACTATTTCGGTATCTAGACAGCTAAATCCCTAACGTTGTATGCATTAAGTTAGACAGTCCGAGCACAAATATACCGAGGGTAACAGGCGCTTATCCGTGTGAGGAGTCCCGAATGGTATTAAAAACGCTTCTTCTGGCAGCTAAGGTTGCCAAGATTGTCTCCCGAATCTTCTGCATCTGATCTAAAGACACCCGAGTTGCGGAGTACTTAATTATGTCTCTCGCGGCAGCGCCACATTCTCAATTAGACCCTACCCCTAATCAGGGTCCTAGTCCTGAGGATGACAGCAAATCAATTGATAGTATCAATGATTTGATTGTGAATCGAGCGACTACTTTCCCGTTCAAACCCCTTCTCGCATATCCTAGAAAAGATGGGAAATATGTCTACTATACGGCAAAAGAGTTGGATCTATTCGCAGATGAAGCTGCAAAACATTACGTCGAATCAGGACTGGTTCCCAAGGTACATTTCCTCTGATGTTCCTAGTCAGCTGTCTCTAATAGGATAAATAGGCCGGCCAGGATGGATCAGAAATAGTAGCTATCATTGGGGTGTCCAATCTTGATTACATTATCTCGATATTGGCTCTGACACGCATTGGATTCGGCGTCCTATTTCTATCGACGAGATTATCCGTCCCAGCATACATAGATCTACTTGGAAAGACAAAATGCCACAAAATCATCACCACGTCGAGCTATGTAGAAACTACCAGGAAAATAGCCGAAAGTTATGAAGTATCTCAATATGATATCTTGACCGGGCATACATATGGAAAAGCGGACTCGGCCAAGCCTCGTTTTCAACGGCCGGTCAAGATTGAGAATGAAGCGCAGAAGATAGCCTTTATTCTACACTCCTCTGGATCTACTGGTGTTCCGAAGCCGATATATCAGACCCATCGGGCTTGCCTTACGAACTATTCCGTGGGTAGCGGATTGAGAGCCTTCATAACGTTACCCCTATTTCACAATCATGGTCTGTGCACTCTTTTCCGCGGTATCACCTATTCCGTTACAACAGCGCTCTTCGATGCAAGTCTCCCAATGACCCATGATCACCTAGTGAGCGCCATGGAGCAGTTCGACCCGGAGAGCTTTCATTGTGTGCCATATTCACTTAAGGTGCTTTCTGAAAGCGAACACGGCATCGATCTATTGAAACGATGCAAACTGGTCTTATTCGGCGGAAGCAGTTGTCCTGACGATTTGGGAGATAGATTGGTCAACGCCGGTGTTTACCTTGTAAGCCATTATGGAGCGTACGTATACCTTGTCCCACATTAATGTGTGTTGGATACTAATGGATCGACTGTAGGACTGAAATGGGCCAGCTCATGACATCCTTCCGAGATAAGGAGGACAAGGCATGGAATTATGTTCGACCATTCCCAAAGGTGGCACCTTATCTTCGTTTCGAGCCTATTGGCGAAGGGCTATATGAATGTGTTGTCCTAGATGGCCTACCGACGAAATTGTGTTCCAACTCAGATGACCCTCCAAACTCATTCCATACAAGGGACATATTTGTACCCCACCCCACGATTCCGCTGGCATACAAGTACATGTCGCGACTTGACGACCGAGTGACGCTCGTCAACGGCGAAAAGGTGTTGCCGATTCCCTTCGAACACCGGCTCCGAGAGCATGTGCTAGTTGAGGAAGCACTCATATTCGGAGTGAACAAAGCATTTCCGGGACTACTCATTTTCCCGAGCGAAAAGGCTAGGGAAATGAAAAAGGATGACCTCATAAATACGCTACGGCCGGTAATTGAAGCCGCAAACGAGGCCGCGGAGAAGTTTGGGCGAGTCTCAATTGATATGGTAGAGGTTCTACCATATGGCACCGCCTATCCTCGGACAGATAAGGGGACGGTCATTCGAGCTGCAGCGTACAAAACATTCGAACAAATAATTGAGGAAGTCTATACGCGCTTTGAGACACATGACGATGCCAGAGATGGAGCCCGAAAGGCTTTGACCCAGCCCGAGCTTGTAGAATATTTGTTGAAACTATTTACTAACACGATAGGCGTAAAGGGGTTGACGGAAGAGACAGACTTCTTTGAATGTGGAACCGACAGTCTTCAAGCTGTGACTGCGAGAGCGAAAATAATGCGCGAAGTCGATATCGGCGACAATGTCTTGTCTAATAACGTCAGTTTCGATCACCCATCGCCGCAAAAACTTGCATCGTATCTTTATTCTCTCAGGACAGGCGAAGAGCTACACCACACTGACGAGATAGCCTTGATGTCCAATCTGATAGGGAAGTATTCGGACTTCCCCTTATTCGTCCCTGGCAACCAACAGCCTGATGGAGAAGTTATAGTAGGTTCATCGTGTCCCACTTGACCAAAACTCGGGCTAGTTCAGCTAATTGGTCATCCTTAGCTCCTTACCGGAAGCACAGGCTCGCTCGGAGCACATGTCTTGTCTCAAGTTGTATCTTTACCTGGTGTCAAGAAGGTTTACTGCTTGGTTCGCGCAAAGACGCCTGAAGATGCCCAATCTCGTGTAGTGTCGAGTCTCCAGACTCGCGGTCTCTTCAAACAAGGTATTATGGAATGGGTTGTCTGCCTTCCAAGCGATTTCGGTCAAGAATCCTTGGGGCTCGACCCACCAACTTTTAACGCTCTTCGATCAAGTCTTACTACCGTTATACATAGCGCCTGGATGGTGAACTTCAATGTAGGACTCGGCAGCTTCGAGCGCTCGCACATTGCTGGCGTACACAACATGATCAAGCTATGCTTAAGCGTCCCGTTCCAAACACCAGCGAAATTCTTCTTCGTATCTTCGATCTCAGCTGCTGCAGGTACCCCTCTTCCTGCTACTATCCGCGAGGCGCATATCGACGATCTACACCATGCTCAGAACATGGGGTATGCTAGATCTAAGCTAGTGACTGAGCACATCATTAGGGCAGCAGCAAAGAGGACAGGGATTCATGCGAGGGTTCTACGAACAGGTCAATTGATGGGAGACTCACGAAACGCTCTCTGGAACCCAAATGAAGCAATTCCCTTGATGATTCAAAGTGCGACCACGATAGGAGCACTCCCAATACTTGATGAGGTACGATTTTGGACTTCCGTAAAATTACTAAGCCGATAGCCACTGACGTTTGTTTGCAGACTCCTTCTTGGCTACCAGTGGATAAGTGTGCTGCGGCCATCCTCGAACTAGCCGGGCTCAGCCGCATCACAAAAAATAACACACCAGACAATACTGAAGAAGTCTATCACGTATTGAACCCGTCTCTCTTCTCTTGGAGTAACGACTTGTTACCCGCACTGCGAGCAGCCGGACTGAAATTTGAGGCCGTGCCTCAACGTGAGTGGGTACGGCGGCTGCGCGACAGCGAGCAAGATCCCCAGAAGAACCCACCGATCAAGTTGCTCCATTTCTTCGAAGAAAAATATGACAACGACTCGGCTGGAAGAAGCGGCCTTGCTTTTGAGACTCAGACAACGGAGAAATACTCTGAAACTATTGGTGCGGGCTTCGACATTATCGGAAGCGGGATCCTGCAGAAGTGTTTGGATCAGTGGCGCCTCGCTTGGTCCAACCCGCAGTAGGTAACGAAAGAGGCACCGTTGGTTGTGGTTCAGGACCAAGTAATTCCTTAATAGTAGATCATCGCAATAACAAGAACAATATTTCCGATATTCTTCCAATGGTTTGTATACAAAAATTTATGACATGTTGGACTAGCCCATATTATGAGTCAGAAAGGTACGGTAGGTAGTAATGAACCCGTCACAAACACCTCTGATTGGCTTATGGTATGGCTCTTTGCATATTATCTATCATATTTCCCGCGAGAAAAATTCTGAAGAAACCAGACAAACAAAGAACAGCCAGCCACGCACGGGAATCACTGTCAGATCATGCCACTTCTGACCTGGGGAAGATATGCATGGGTCTCCACGTCTTTTGCAACCGTTACACGGCATGTGTGAGCTGAGGCTGCCAGGGAAAAGTTATGGGTGTGGGCTTGCTGCCTGACGCGGATCCTAGATAGGTATAATTACCACAAGAGCTGGAGCCTTAGAACGACAGACGAGTTACTTACAATAGAAATATCCATCGTATAAATTCAAAATGACTACATTTCACCCATGGAGAGATGTTGTGTGTGCGAACCTGCGCCAAGATGGCACAATTTGCACCCAGGCTGCGAAGTTCGAATGCAAGTATTGCCGCTTGGTCAAGGTAAGCAGTTCCCGGTCAATATAGAAAACTTAGGAGAATGTTGTTTCTGACATTTTTTGGAAGTATTGTGGTAAAAAATGTCAGAAGATGCATTGGAAGACACACATATCCGACTGTCGGAACAACCCGTTGATAAAGGCGACCTGGCGACCATCATGGGAGACAGAGAATCGTGAGCCTGCCTTCATGGGCGGTCCCAGACAACACGCTTTCAATTTTAAGAGGAAGTATCCATGGGGAAATATGCCTGCGTTCGATCTGCTCAAGCTATCATCAAACGAGGGGACCAAATATGATGGAGACATCAACCTTCTATATGCCGGTATGATCTTCCCAACTTGCTTAATAATCTGGGCACTTCAGTTGATTAACTTCTTACAATATTGTAGCTTCCGGCGATATTCGTAATTGCCTCATGACTCTAGCAGATATCCCCGACAAATGTAAAAATACTATGAGGGTGTACCTGAACGACCGAGACGTCGACGTCGTAGGTCGAAACGCTATTATACTGCTTCTAGCTCTAATGGAGGACGATGCTGCAGTTGCAACTGACAACATAATACATTTTTGGTATTCTTCATTCATAACCCAGTCCCTTTATGATACGTTGAATGGGAAGATCCGGGAGCTAGTTCAAGGCGTGTGCAGCAAGATAGGTGATAAAGGACGTGACGCAGCCTTGGGAAAGACCTGGACTTTCGGATCGAGATCCCTTCGACTTGTGTTAACCAAGACTCAATGGTTCGACTTGCTCAAAAGTCTAGAAGTCCCGTCCGGTTTGACGGCCGAGAAAGCCCAAAATATCCGCCGAAGTATTACCCTAGCCCCTGAAAGGGTGGATTATAGACATCGCAGGTATTTTGCTCAGCTACCCGGAGATCGTGCCAGCAACGAGAAGTTTCGAGATGATGGTGTTCTTCTCCCCTTCGGCTCCCCCCGTACTTCATTCACGATACCAAACCCGTGCGTTGAGTTCATTTCCTATTGAATCAATGATCAGTTAGATATCTGACCCGTACATATAGAACTATATTCCGAGACGCGAAATCATGGCCCATGAAAGATGATGCAGATCCTGCTGACGGTTACCGCCTGGAAAAGGTCAAGGGCTCTTCGTGCGATGCTCCTGCGAATGACTTGTACGGAAGACTCTATTTCTTCCTTAGGGATCTCATCACCCGTTTCCACAGCCACCTGCGAAATCTAGACATTAGGTTCCATCTACTAAATGTCGACGCTGAAGAACTGGGTCAGTACGTCGGACAGGTCTTGTTTGATCGGATAGAAGTATGTCAGCTTTCCACCAAGATATATAGGAACAGTAGCTAACGTTCTCTCATGGTCAGGTTGCGAATATCTCAGACGCAGGATATCTGGGCATGGCGAAAACCATCTACTATCTAGGGCCTTTACTCAAGCGTCCTAGGGAGAATCGCCACGCTACACTGGTCGCTCTATTCATCAATGCGGTGGACGAAATTCTCGACGATTACGAAAAGAAACAAACGATTGAACGTGATATCATGGAAGTGTGGAAGTACATGCCTCCAAAACCCCCGACTGGGCCATACGATGCCGGGATCATCATCAATGATCTCGCAACCCAGTATGTACGTGATGTGGATAAGTACTTCGATATATATATGAAGTTACATCATTTCGACGAGATTTGCGAACTATCCGGCATGGAATACAAGAAGCAGCACACGATAATAGAGGCCTGGCCGATGAGGTTGACGAAGCAGCCACACCAAAGAGGAGCCAAGGAAGAATTCGCTACGCTATTATCAACCAACAGTTCGGGTTGCGAACGATACATGGAATGGAGGTTCAAGGCAAACTGAGTCGGGATTACATGAAGAGAACAACGCAATTAATTTGTGTTTGATGCAGGCACAGAAGGTCGGTTCGTCTCACTCTCTAACGCCGAGTATGCCCCGTGGAGAGAGGCAAATGATGTATGAATATGGATGTATTGATTGACAGGTGTCTACCTACCCCGTGATGTTCGAACCCTTCTAGAACCATTAGCCCCTTTCCAAGTATATATCTCCACTGGTAGTCATTTACGGTCCGTATGGCATGCTTTTGATCCATCCAACTCAGCCAATTTGACCCAAGCTATCTTGTGAAACTTGCCCGAACTGGCTTTTTATGAATCGCCTGCAAGGACCATATAGGTCACTATATAATCGTCAAATACGTTGAAGCTGCCTCTTATGTACTGCGCTGGACATGTAGTGAGGGAAAACAATATCATTATACGTTATGTACGCTGGTTAAGTACTTATATAACCCAAGTTGATAGACAGCATTGTGTACCATCTGCTTTTCAGCGAGTGCAGAAATATATCGAACATGCTGATATAATACGTGGCTTCGTGAATCATGACCCAAGAAAGTCTAGCCGACCTAAGCGGTTTCCGGCTTTTGTGCATATACCAAACGCTGAGGTAAGTAGGCGTGGACCGATTTCGTGCGCATTTCCTTGCGGAATGCTGCAAGAAATACGTGCATTTCTTCCAACGATCGATTAAGCACTTTAGTCCACATGAACATGACATAGCCTACGATGGTGGATCAGTAATCAGTTGAGGTGCCTACAAATATGGTAGGACATATTCGCTCACCTTCCAAGTCTTGCTCCAAGGTGTATTGAAACCATTGTCCAATCTCTTTAAGCTTCGGATCAGCTGCCCAACCTGATATCGGGACCTGCGATAGAGTGAGAAACTAGGGCTCTCGTGTGGTAAAAGTAGAATCTAGAACCGACCTTAATGTCCTTGACTGTGATGTTTACGAAGCCGGCCTCTTCCATAGCCTTCGGTATTGTGTTGTCCGTGTTAAGCGTGAAAGAGACGCCTAGTTTCTTACCACCCTCAGAAAATAGGTCACGCCAGATATACAAGGCCGAGTCAGGCTTTATGGTACCATCATCACTGCGAAAGTCGGCCTCGGGTTCGAAGCTTTCAATCCATCCGCCTGGCTTGAGAGTAGCATAAGCCTCCTTAAAAAAAGCGGGCCAATCCGCAATGCCACCGACGATATATCGAAGGTGTATAAAATCAAAACTGTTACGTGCAAATGTCCACGGCTGTTGCGCATCATCAATTTCGAACTTCACGTTCGGGGGACACCATGAAGGCTGAATTGGAGATAAATCCGTTCCGATGACTTCGCAATTGGGATATTCGTCGGCAAAATCACTGCAAAGTGAAATTAGTCATCCAGATATGACGCCACGCGGAATGATTGAATTACATTGCCCATAAACCTAGCTCATTGGTCAGTAAAATATCGGACGATAATGGTAAATGAGAGATGACGATTTACCTGTCCCGGTGCCAACATCGAGCACTTTCTATAGGTAGATAATCAGCAGTGCTCGCGGTGAAATAATTTAGGTGTAGGCACAGCGGCACATACTTGCAGGTCAGGTTTCAAAGGCGACATGAAAAGCCGACCTCCTAAGCAGAGGGTCATGAAATGGTGGCTGAGAAAAAGTAAGAAAATGAAAGGCACAATTCGTCAGAGATAGGTGACTGTGGCTCACTTCATGTCCATTGCTTCATTTTGTCGCTCATCGTTTGGACCCCAGTAATTATCAGACCCGAGCCTAGAGCTATGGAATGTGCGGCCGTGAAGCGTGCGATATTCCAAGATGCTCTCGGTCAAGGATGCCGTTGAGCTCGCGCTTTTTCATCGATCGTTAGATAAGGGTTCCCAGACTCATAGACTAATAAACTCATAGGCTCATAGATTCATTCATCGATGATTGATAAAGGTCACCTTACTTGTCGCCAGCTCCCAGTGCAGAGTCTGCATCGTCGAATTCTTCCTCCCCCTTATCAGTGGTTGTTAGTTGTCGTTGAACTCGACAGGTTATGACTGGCCTAGGTTGGAATAGCTTGGAATATTTCTTCTAAGCTTACTTGGTCAGGGTCGGCCTCAATGGGGCCTTCTGTCGCACCTGGAGGCGCACCGGTTGAAGTAGCAGGTTCGGGGTTTTCGCTGGTGGCCATTTTCAAGAGGCTCTAGGGCTATTAGTTTAGCGACGTGTAAGCTTGAGCTCTAACGGCTATCGACAACTACTTAGTAGATAGGTATTTTATGCTGCAAAATGCCACTATGGTAGAAGAGGAGGAGGAGAAGTGGAGAGATTAAAAAGGTGCACTTTTTTTTAGTTTAAAGTAGTGTTATGTAGGTAGGTTATGTAGTAGGTTATAGTGGTAGTAGTATCCTGTACTATGTAGCAGTGTAGGTGGTTAGCGAGCCTGGCGAGGAATGAACAACCTTGGAACCCAGGCTTTGTCAGGGGGTCGCGGGGGACTCCACTTACATCCATGGAAGTCATGGATGTGAACTCTTCCGAGTATCGAGCCTGCGAGCATCGACTAACCGCGTCAAGTCCGGGACGCTTTGATTAGTAGCCGAAGGAGGCGAGCTATCGGTTAGCAACTTTATTGGTCAATCCTTTTCGGAAGTGACGATATGTAGTATGCAGTACGTACTTCGTACTTCGCACCCTAGGGTAGGTACTACTATGTAGGTAGGTATGTATCTCGATCTCTCGATCACGTGCATGGTCAAAAGAACATGTTAAATAGTATTTTGCTGATCCTGTCAATATTTCTTACATACCTAGCTACTTAGTATGTAGCAAACGAGAATACTACACACTCTACACACGAAAATAAAAACCCAAGATTTCAAACAACCAAAGATTCAAAGGAAAGCCTGAGGTCGGGAGCCCGAGATAAAACAAAGTAGATCCAGCCCAATTGGTACCATCATACCGTATGACGAACGAAATCTCTCCGCTTTAGGTACTTGATAATACCAAAATACCAATGTACACTAATATTCATCTCCACCTACTACTAGTTAGTAGCTGGAGGTGTTGACTGCTACTGCTGCACAGGTGCCCTACGTATCTCGAGTTAGTCAAGAACATAACCTATGTATAACAAGCGAACGACCCCGGTTTCCTTACACTGTAGCATGGTATTTAAAGCATCCAGGGATCATAGCATTGGTAACATTATCGCGCTGGAATGAGATCGGAGACAACGCCGACACTCTTGGGTCTGTAAAATACACCTCAGTCAACGTTCCATTGTTCTCGAGTGTTGGGTTCGTTGGGATTTCTTACCTAAGAAACCAATAGACACCCTCGTACCGCTATTGAAGATATCACAGTCACACTCAAAGGTCGCCCACTAGAATGATGGCCAATTTGTTGTTTTTCTCACAACAAAACCAAAAGACCAAGCTGTCTCAAGTACGCCGCGACCCAAATGAGGTTCCCAATTGGACGACTTGACAGTATACTCGAATTGCACCTAGAGCAAGCTAGAAACACTCAAGAGAATTCATATTACATACCTGATCTCCATCTTGACAGTTTCTGCAGTTGAAATTCCCGTCCTCTACGGGAAAGATGAACCCGCCAGTGTTTATGAAGCAACTATACAAGTTGTGTCATCAGCATATCCCAATTACCTAGTCCCAAGTCTGCAGATTGAAAGCGTGACTTGACTTACTGTTTCATGTCAAGAGCGTAGGTGATTTTGGCATCGCAGAAGGTTATGTCTGGAGTACAGAGTGTATTGTTGATATTGGCGTCCCATGCCACAGTTGTATCTCCCACCATATAAGGAGAGATCCTCCCATGGATTCCCCAAGGAAGTAGGAGGAGTGCTGCAGCAAGGACCTTCATGACTGATACAAAGTTGATAAATAGTCGGTGACTCGGTGTATGATGAAGTTGATCCGTCTAATTTCTTTGCAGATGTCGTCTTCTTGTTGTTTTTATTTCTGTATAAGCGACGGACAGGTAGGTATTTATGCTCTTGATCCTCCGTAGAGACAGGTAATATGGAGATATAAGCAGTTTCCCTTTTCCAGTGTCCAATGAACTAACCAGTGACCTTCTAACATTCTAATTAGATACATCCCTAACTTCATCCATGTTTGCTAATACTGAGTTTATACTTTGTTATGGGTATATTATTACCATAGTGATAGAAATAGATATGTATGACCCGGGGTTTGACTATTGTAGCTAATTAATTCTCGACCTCCCTCGCTATTTCTAATGCGAGGTATCACCTGTGGAAGTTCATAGATATCAATCAGATTTTAATTTGGAAGCAGCTTCCCCGAGGTTGGTGCTCAATTGAGAATTAATAGATTCTTTGAGGGGAAAATGCTGAGTTTTTCCAAGGGATAATACCCATAAACCCATGAAGGGAACTATGAATACCTATCCGGCTATCCCTTTATAAGGCAACATTAGATTAATATATTGAAGGTAGTGTTAGGTTATGGGCAACACTCATCACTGTGAGAAGGTAGTATCATTCTAAATAGGCACGCGAGCAAGATATACGTAACAATATATGACTTTTCAAGGCTCTTGAGCGCAATCAACTTACAGGAATGATTTCAATACGGATAACCTTACGAGCCAGGAAGGTATGCGGTAGAGGAGAGACAAGGGCTGAAGTTCCGAGTTTATTCCTCTCAACCTCTTGAACATCGAATGCTACTATAAATCTACCTCTGTGATAAAACTCATACCGAGACAGGACCTGTGTATTTATATCGTGTAGTCGTCCACCTGCATATACCCCAATTCAAGCAGACAGACGGAAACTCCCTGGAAAACGGAACTCTCCCACGAGCCACGGATAGTAACAAACTTCAAGATTAAATGCTTCTTTTTCCGTTTGTTTCGTATGTACGAAATTCTTATATCAGGTATCTAGGTGTCTATTTGGTCTATTTTAGTAGATTCGCCGGTTCCGTAGTCTCAAATATCGTTGATCACGTAATAAAAAGGGGCTAAAAACAATCCTACATAGGGAACGAAACCTTTGACTTACCTATAATATTGGTAAGGGTCACGCACACCAGAAATCCTGTAGTCTCGTCTGCTTGACCACTCTTGCTCAAGTCAAGCGTTGCCAGCGCACACGAAGAGAAGGTTTTTACACAAGGTGGCATGAGATAAATGGCAGCCTCGCCGTTATTCTAGTTCGCGGGCAAGAGAAGGCGACACCGACCAGGCACACACCTAGTTGAAGAAGGATAGGACCGCCCTCAACTTCCACAAATCGAATTTGCGACATAGTCCGTGCAACACACTCCATGATCATCCTTTTGGGCCCCTCAGTTGCGACGAAGCTTTCGGAGGGTGCACCGCCAACATACAATCCGGATACCACAATGGAGTGGTTACAAGAATATGGAGATCGGCTGTGGGCAATGCCTGAGGTCCCTCTATGTTCCCCAGAGCATCGGAAAAAGCTGTACCTTATCGGCATGTCCGGGCCACCAGAACAGACAGCCAAACGAAACTTTCCAGCTAGGGCAGTGTGGCGCGACGCGGATCTCGTGTGCCAACTTGTTGATCATTTGGAGTCAACCATCCACTTGTCGCCGCTGGAATTGGTGAGCATCGCACTGAAGTGCTTGGTGGGGCAACAGACACCAAAATTCAGTGAGTGTGATATTGCGTATGCTGTCATGAGGCTTCTACGTCGGAGACCAGAACAGATTCTAGCTTCGAGACGTTTGATAGACTGTCGCTAGCTAATGAGAATGCCTCTCTCCTAGAGCGATTGCTTTGCGTACAGCCTACCAGCCAAGACGCACAGTGGAGCAGAATTGAAGATACCTGGGATGTACAACTTGGGGACATCGAACCGCGATATCAAGTTGCTGGCATTGTGGACGACCAGACCGTCACGCCTGACGGGGCGTTTGGGGCTACTATTCTATGGGATCGCATGGAACAAGTGCCGATTTTCAAAGGCCAGACGCCTGGTCATACCATCGCCAAACTCCTACTCCGCATTTTATCAATCTACCTTATAATTAGAATGGCATCGATAATAGTGAACGTACAGTCCACTCAACAGCTTTCTGCCGATTTAAATCAAGGTTCTCGCTCGACTGACAATAGTGTTGGTATTTGTTTTGTTTTAATAATCGTGATGAGTATTCATCTTCTTGGGATGGCTGCGATGGTACTTTTCCTTGCTCCCTAGATGGCATTTGACCTCCACTGTGGTAAATTTCGGTCTACCCAAGATGGATCTTCGTCGGAATAGACGGAGTCCCAAACAATCCAGGTCAAATTGAACGTTTTCTTTTCGATTTAAACCATGGTCGCTTGACATGGAGCGCGGCGGGGAGTACATATTTGCATAAACTCCCCCTTGACGGCGAATGCAGGATGCTGCTACCTCATGGAGACGAATCCTACTCAAATGAAGAATCTATCGATAATGACGGACGACTGTTCACTCTGGCCGACACATATACCTTGGCGGCGACAACATTTCGAGTGAAGTAGGTACCCCCCTAAGGCACTCATCGTGTGTAAGCATTAGAGAGGCATGCAACATGCGGTTCTTTGCTTGTATGACTGGAAGAGAGCTACTTTTGCACGAGAAGCAGTAGTGAGAATCAAGACTTTGGCACTGAATAGGATGTCTAGAGTTGACCACTTTCGATTTGCTTTTAGCCGAAGAACAGCAGATAAATGCCAAACTCAGGGACCTAGCAATGAGTAATCGTATCATATGACCTTGCAAGACTGCTTATGCCTCGCCAATATTCATGCGCACCAGAACTTTCCCTGCAGATGAAGGATGTAAGATACTCGTATAAATTGGTTGGTTCCAGGACGGAGGAATTGGTTTCTGGTAGAATGAAGACACGTGTTTCATTTTGCTCCCTCTGTTATGTGGCTTCCGGGGGCACTTCCGAATTGTACAAGCACCTTGAGGCGGGTGGCACATATGATTCGTCAAATTCAGGCTAGATTTAGTAGGGTTAGCCAAGCACATCCTAGAATGAAGTTTTCTACCTACAGAACCACTTGGGGATATATACATGGTGGGAATGCACCGTAGACCGCTTCTGAAGATGGTACCGGCGCAGGTTGCCTCGCGAATAGCCGATCGAACACAATCATGCATTGCATCTCGGGGCTGCCACCATGGGCTGAAGTCGAATCTGAGATTGATGCCAATCTTCTGTACAACCTGACCGATAGAGGCATCGACAATCCATGTACGCAGTCCAAGCCACTCCTGTGCTCTTCCGGAGTTGCAGTTGAAAAAATCGGGATTTCCAACGCCACAATTATACATCATTCTCGCTTTAAAGTTGTTGCACCAAGTAGCGACGTCTTGACCATTTGCCGATAGCTTTCTAAGTTGAGTTAGAGAATGAAAACAAAGCACATTGAAGTACAACGTCATTCTCACATGTGATAGCGAAGGCGGTGATATCGATAACCCCAATTATAGGAGTCGGCTTCACAGTATTCTGTGCACTCCGAGCTCATATACGGCATGTAGCTCATGACCCACTTGCATTCGGTGTCATTGTATTGCCAATTCTCGCTGAACTATTGGCCCTCATGTTAGCTGCTTTTTGTAGCGGGCGCAATGTATGATAGTGTTCATAGTCATATGTTGGTGTTTGGGATCGACTCACACGTCCATCGTGGATTGTTGCATTCTCAGAGATAGTAGTCCCGTTCGCTAAAGTTCTGTAACGAGTGTAATGAGTTACGTTCGTAGAAATCGAATACTCAACATCCGCAGCTCCCGCCGGGATAGCGACGACCCATAGGATCTGTGAGAGCAACACAGTGATGATGAATTGCATTGTCATTAAGATCACATGAACAACGTGGGTTGTCTGAATGCGTATTGTTGCCGTTCATAAATAGCGTAGGTGCTAGTGTTGAGAGTTGTAGTTGAGGAGAAGAGAAGAAAAGTGGCAGCTAGAATAAGGGAAATGAAAGAGGATGAGATGAGCGTTCCTAAGGTTTGTATGAAACAAGAAAGTGCTATCTACTATGCAGACAAGGTGATACAGGCAAGTTAAGTTCTCGGTGAAGTCGTGGAAGCTGCCTTTCACTAAACGGCATTTGAGAGAAGGGAGGACTAAGATGTAATACTAGGGTCAGGTGCAACTCTCGCTTCAGAATACTAAGTTGGCGTTTGTCATACTTAGTCTACTTCGATCAATAGACCTTCGACTATACACACACATGTATATACATGTAGGTGTCGACGGCCGCATCAAGTAGCCCAAGAGGCTTAGCTGTTCGCGCTCAAGATTAGCATCGCCGTGTACCTCTGTAAATTAGGGCTCATGGTACTTACCTACGTATATTGCCAATAACGAGCATCTTTGAGGCAGATCGCCTATGACTGCGATAAAGAGCCCTCTGAAGAACTGAGAACGAATAGACGTTAAAGTATAGTCGAGGATCTTGGCAGGAGCACGTCTTCTATTGTATCTCGTATATACCATATCATGAAAAAGGCACCAGACACGTCAGTCATATTTCAGGAATTCCAACAAAGCCCTCGTTAGTCTCATTCATCGTCGCCTTTGCGCTACATCCGTCAAGATGCCTGGGCGCTGGTTTAAGCATCACCTTGTGCGACCAATTTGCCAACGACCATATACTTGCTTAAAAATCTCTCTTCCCAACCTTTCAAGCTTTCAAATTCCTCCGGGCCGAGCCCTTCGAGCTTGTCCAGCGGACCGTCGAGGTCCTTGGTCAGCATGTCCTCGGCGAAGCTATGAAAAGCCAAGCCACGACTGGCATCGCGACCGGCGAAGTTCTCGTAAGGACCGCCGGGGCCGTAAAAGTTGCGGCCGCTAGTGACGTCGAATACTCGGCCGCGCACGGCTAGAAATACCGGCATCCCATTCTCCCCGTTGTACGGGAGTAGTGTGCGGGGGGTGAAGACCCGGAAGACAATGGCGGGTTGTTCGCGGGGCAACGTTGCCGGTGGCGAGGGTTTGTAGAGTAGGTATGTTGTGTAGAGGGTGATGGCAGCGAGGATAATGTTGAGAGGCGTGACAAGGCCGGTGCTAGAAGTAAATTTAGGTTAACCGGACGTGCCGGAACTATAGTAGTGTGGTGTTAGAAGAGAACATACTATATCTCCGAAGGGGTTTTGGCAGCCTCTTGAGCTACACGCTGGTTTACGTATTCCATCTTCGATAGGCCCAATGGTACATTGACAGATAGAGAGGCCAGTTAGATTCAATGAAGTCAAGGCTGTAGATCTTGACAAGAGACGACAGCGATGATGTGTTTGAATTGATGTAAGACAAGGCTTAGGGAAGGTAGGTAGGTAATAAGCTTGCGAAGGTTAGCGGACCGTAGTGGGGTCCGGGTATCCATACAACGTGGTCCGAGCTTCGAATCCTTTAAGGCTGTTCTTTCCATTACCAATCCCTGAAGCCTTGTAATGGCGCATCTTAGTTTTAGAGTGACAAATGTGTTTCCAACAGACATCGGAAGCTTTCAAAGGTGTTACTAGGTACATGAAATAATTGTATATAGTAATATGTATTTTTTTCTTGTTATAACTTTGAACATCAACGCATATCATCCTTCTTACGTGAGATATATGCATGAATATCTCCTCTTCACATACGAATGAGTATTATCTGACCTTTGTGTTGGGAAACACAGAGAGAATTCCGGTCAGACTTGGCGGTTAGAAAGATCCTTCTAGGGATATGCTTACAGACAACTTACACTAAATATGTACCTGGATAGGTACCAACTACGGCACTTGAGTTGCCTAACCATTCTACGTACTATGGTTGACAAGTGCCGGCAATCAAAGGGCTATTTAGCTTCATCGCTCGTAAGCTTTTAAAAATATTGCAAACATTGCAAACAATGGATGAAACAGACATGAATACCTATATTTCAGTTTGAATGAGCAAAACCAATTCGTTATCGCGTGTTCATGTATAAATTGATGATTATTTATCTCTAGATGTAACTGAGGAAGTGGCCGCACTACAAAAGTTAAAACACAAGATAAAGTGTGATGGTTATGGTAGGAGTGAATCAGCCTTACCAGGTCCATGTTTTAGAGTTTACTCCGATACCATGGTGGAAGCCACCGGGTGCCTACCTAGGGTCCTAGGTCCTAGGTATTGTACCTAGTTTGTAGGCGTTACTAGATAATAGTAGGTGTTAGCAGGCGTAGTGTCTAGCTCCAGCGCAATGGATCGTGCTTCAAATTAATAGTCAAGTGCTACCCAAGCTTTCAAAATCGCCGGGTTTATAATACGTACAACGTAGTGTATCGACAGATAAGGGGAACATTGAACTCCAACTGGAAAACTTTTGGAAACTTCCTCCTGACAACCTTTCCATCATCCAAACTTCTTCACGATGGATATATTGTGTCTTGTCATTGCTCACCGACAGTTGGAGTTTGGTGTTTTCATGTCAAAGTTCTCTGCCAAGGGCCATGGTTCATTAAAATGAATGATTTCTCCTATTTTAATTCCCGTCTCCACGCGCTGTGTCGCATCAATTCCAGTCTGCCAGTCTCCTGCGGCTCAGCCTCATTGCCGTGCCGCAGAGGCTTATCCCCGATTCTATAGCCCGGCAATCAACTAGAACAAAACATCCTAGGCTGCAACAATCATTCACTCCTTTACAGCCTTTCGTCTAGCCTGCACTTGAATTTGCCTGTCTTATTTACTGGAGATCGGAATCGGCTTTCCTTTTTTTTTTTTTTAAAAAAAAAAAATCTGTTATTGCATCTTCCAACCTGGGCCCCTAGTCCAATAATCCAACAAACCAATCGCTTCAATCTTCTCCCTATCGATATCCCTTTGCTGCCATTTCCAATTCAAGGTTTCCTCGGATGAAGAATTAAACTAGGTGCTTGCAGACCATGATCTAAGAAGGGCACGAGGACACCAGCCCTACCATGTTACGACGGATAATCCGTCCTGCACGACGCCTACCCATATGGCTATTGCTCTCCGTCGCGGCGCCTTTCGTATTCGAAGTCATTCTACACTTATGGCGGTACAATGTACCTAGGCCTGCGAGCGAGCTCGACACACCGTTTTTTACATCATGTCAGGAACCAGACATCAATGCGAAGCGAGAGAACGCGATTCTGGTGATGCTTGCGCGGAACAACGAACTCGAGAAAGCTAATAAAACGATTACTTCGATCGAGAGGCATTTCAACAAGTGGTTCAACTACCCTATCCTATTTCTTAATGACAACCAGTGGGACCCTAAGTTTATAGAGGTGTTAAATAAGACGTCGCGAGGACTGGCAACTTTCGAGGTCATACCGCAAGAGACATGGACATTTCCCGAGGGCGTAGATGTAAATGCGGCGAAGCAGAATATAAAAGAACAGGGTGAGATGGGAATTCCGCATGCTGGTGAGGAAGGATATCACCACATGTGTCGATTTTATTCGGGGTAAGCATACGCTCTATAACCCATGCCCACAGACCTACGGTTACTATAAGAAGGAACATATCAGACTAACGCGCATGGAAGTAAATTCTACCAGCTCGAAGTGTTGAAGAAGTATAAATGGTACTGGCGGCTCGAACCCGACGTCGATTTCAACTGCGCGATCTCCTACGACCCGTTCGTTCAGATGGCACGGCATAAGAAAGTCTACGGTTTTACGATTGCCCTATGGGAGATAGGGAAGTCATGCCCGGGCTTATTCCGCTCCGTTGCTGATTGGAAGGAGATGATGGGTATTCCCACGAACAACCTTTGGAAGGCTATGATATCGGCGTCGTGGGTGCCGTTCCCATTTCGACGATTCATGAGTTGGCTTCCGCATCGCGATGCCTATGGCGACGAATGGAGCTTGTGCCATTACTGGAGCAACTTTGAAATCGCTGACATGGACTTTTTCCGAACGAGGGCGTACCAAGATCTCTTCGAGTACTTGGACAAGAAAGGCGGATTCTACTTTGAGCGGGTAAGCAATTCCAACACATCTAGGACATTTAAGTTATGTACAAAGGGTTGATCTAACATCCATGCAGTGGGGCGATGCCGCAGTACACTCTCTTGCCGTCGCAATGCTCGTAGATCCGCGTAAGGTACACCATTTCGAAGACTTCGGGTACCGACACGATCAGCTATATCAATGCCCTGCCAACGCCCCGGGTGGCCAGCTGCCCGAATCCCAACTCCTTGGGAGCGGGACGTGGTCGCCAGAGACGGATAATGGAATCGGGTGCCGCTGCGAATGCGACGGGCTGTTATCGAGGAACTATGGGAGCTATTGTTTGAACAAGCTAAAGCAGCCCACCACCGTAAAGCGGCCGTGGTTTAAATGGCTTCTATAGCATAAGGTCATCCGCATTTTGGTTGTTTACATCGACTGTTTATTACCTCCTGGCCGAATTCCGTTGGGTTCTTCTCGCATTGGACATATAAACAGGGAGAGCATAGCCCTCGGTGCTCGCGGTGCTTCTGGCGTACTTTTGTATTTATATAAAACCATTGCATGGGAAACGGGGATAGGACGAACTGGATACCACGGAACGGCTGCTTCGTAGATATAGGGGTTCTCGCATGATCGCACGTGCGCATCTGTTCGATTGGAACATGAAAAAAATACCAGTCTTGCGTTACGATATGAAGCATGCTAATACTTGAGATTCCCCAGAAGGCTCGTTGCCGAAATATTGAAAATGAATGTGCAATGACTAAAATGGAGCATGGGGCGTCATGACTGTAGTTCATACCTATCCACATGCCTCAACATATCAAGCGGCGGCCAGTCACGGTTCTATACAGGAAAATGTTTCCTAGAGGTTTCTAGCATTCAAGAGTATATATGTATATGTACGTTTCGGTGATTAGATGCTTGGTTGGGATACACCAACGTTATCTATGGATGGGCAACTAGCCTCATACATCCATAGCCGTCCTACCTGTTCTAACAACGAACGCCTGCAATGCAACCACGACGCCGGCACGTAGATACCTGTAAACAGAACAGCTCCCCACCGACCTGTTCTATCCTATTTCCCGCGGCGTGAAGTGTTATTTCCACGCTTCCCTTAACTTCGCCCTACCGACCGGCGTAAAATCCCTAAGATAATCGAGCGCTTTTAACTGAGTCGTAACTTCTAGTCATCGTCCTCATACTTGGGGCCCTGAATATTATGGTTATGATAATCCGGAAGCAGAATGTCGTCAACGTCTAGGCCATTACCGGGCGTATTCCGGATCCACTCGGTCTCGACGCGGAAGAAAATCCATATCCACCGGCGAAACACCTCTAGTAACTCAATCACGAAAATAGATCCTTCCCAATCCGCTATCCGGCCCAGGTGCGGGCTTAGCTTCAGGCTCCAGGTGCATCGCAGAAACAGGTCCATGGCTATAACCACGTAGTATACTATGGGGGGACCGACGTGCAGCCGGCGACGCAGGCCGAAGGCCTTCAGCTCGGGCGAGCTCCGCGCCTGGCTATCGAACAGCAGAAGATCCCAATCCTTAGCGACGTCCCAGTAGAAGCTATACAGGGAATTGACGACGCACGCGACGATCCAGGCCTGGTAGTAGTGATGCGGAGGCGGTTGTCCACCGGAGGAGTTGCGCTGCAGAGTGCTGAACACGATAACCGGGAAGGCGGTGAAATACTTCATCGCGTTGGCCAGGTGTTGGCCGCCCCAGCCCGTCGTCTCGCTTATGCGGCCCCGGCGCACGCGCCCGTACTCGATGAGGCACTGGCGGAGGCGGATGAGGGAGGGGAGGGCCATGACGAGGGGCACGACGACGGTGCCGCCGCAGTTGCGGTCCGGACGCGCTGTGGCGCCGCCGCCTTCGCTGCGGAGGAACATGCATAGCGCTACGTATAGGTCCGCGAGCACCTTGGCATAGCTCGTCAACACATCGGCGAGCAGGATGTCGCCGAACTTGCCGTCTTTGGTCTCGGCGAGCCCGCCGACGCTGATGCGCTTTAGCGTCGCGCGGAGGCGTGCGCGGCCGCCATGTGATAGGGACTTGAAGAAGGGCGCGAAGACGAGGATGCCGAGGAGCACGCCGAGGTATGTCAGGGGCAGCCAGTCCCAGGCTAGGACTAGTTCAGGGTTGCGGTGTGTGAAGGCCCAGAAGACGAGCAGGGCGAAGGCGAAGATCGAGGAGAGGACAGTCGCTAGTCGGTACGTGGACAGGTGGTGCGTCGGGTGGTGAGGTGAGGACCGGCCCGGGTACCGGATCAGAGAAGGCACGTCGATGCCGATGAGGTAGAGGTAATGAAGATTAATGCCCCATGCCCAGACGGCTGTTGTAGGCGTAAAAGCATGTGTAAGTCAATTTCGATCTAGGTGCGACTAGTCAGCGAGATAGGACAACGAACCTAGCACAATGATGAAGGCCACGCGATACGGCAAGGGAAAGGTCAAGCTAAAGGAGTCGAGCTCCGGCTCGACTGCAGGATCACCGTCCATGGCCCGGGGAAATCTGAGTCCTTATCACTAGCATCGAGGCCTAGGGATATCTAGAACCAACCACAAACCGTGGTATTCAACACATAGGTGCCGGATTGGAACCAAAGAATCAATACGTTGGAGTTGTGAAATATAAAATATAAAATATAAAAAAAGATATGAAGTTGTTAAGGTACGTATATGCCAGATAATGATTTTATCGAAATTAGCGGGTTGGCGACGTCACCTTGGCGAGGCTACGTACCGCGAACCCCTGCTGCGTTAGTGCTCTTCAGAAGCGACCGAAGCCCCTGGCTCTTTGTTTAGTGGAAAGTTGGAAAGCAATCACGACCGTTCACAGTTCTAATCGCCGAGGTACAGCAGCAACTGTAGTTACTAGTGACATGGATATCCACATTCAAACATTCAAAGCTTCACCTCCAAACTCCAAGCTTTTATCTTTTCATCCCGCATCTCACGCTTATCAACTCAATTCAAACAATGAGATATATGTGTCTCCGTTATATTAGATAGTCGTCAAACAATAATCAAGAACGACAATGGCAAACGGTCCTGCACCTCCAGCGTCTAGCAATCCCACTCCGTCCACATCTACAAACGCAACCTCTACCGCCTCTCCCTCATCAACATCAGCAGCTCCGACCACAACCAAAAGTTCACTCCCATCATCTCCAACATCCTCGCCGTACCCCTTTGCCTTCGCTCCAGATATCATCCGTGCGCACCAGAAAGATGCGTACTTCCAAGGCCTCCTCGCAAACCAAATATCCGACCTACACCGGCACCTACTAGGAGCCCGCTCAGCACATGCCTGGGCCTCCGAATCGCGAACTCTCGCCGACCTCCTCTACCTATGCCTAACAACGCTCCTAGGCAACCGAACACTAGGAGAAGAGTACTGCGGGCTAGTCCAAATCGAAGCGGGCACCGGGGCCCTCCCCGCGCTCTCCAAGCGCGCAGCCTACATAGCGGGTAGCATTCTGGCCCCCTACGGCGTATCTCGCCTCCTCCCCAAAATCCGAGCGCGGATACGTGCCCGCCTACAGAAGAACCTAGGCATCGCCCCAGGCTCCCAAGACGAGCAGGCCCTGACGAAGCTAAAAGCACGCCGGAGCTGGTCCCACAAGCTGCAATCCTACATCCTCGCGAACCTCTCCTCGATAACCTCCGACGCCCCCGTCCACGCCGCCAGCCTAGCCCTCTTCTACTTCAGCGGCTCGTACTACGAGCTGGCGAAGCGCCTCGTCGGTCTGCGCTACATCTTCACGCAAAAGATGGGCGAGTCCACCGACCGAGCCGGCTACGAGGTTCTCGGCGTCCTGCTCGTCGTCCAGATGGCCGTCCAGGGGTACCTCCACATCCGATCGACCCTCCAGACCATCTCCCCCAGCGCCCCTCTCCCCCTTTCCCCCGCCCTGACACCCTCCGACCGCTCGCGCGCCCCGAACGCGAACGCCCTGACCGTATCCCTCAACGAGAACGACTACTCCTCGAACAACACGCTCCTCCCCTCCGGCGCCACCACTACCTCCCTAACGACCCGGATCAACGTGGAGGCCGCAACGCACACCCCGAGCGGCGCCAACCCGCGGTACGACCTAGCCGAGACGCAGAGCATGCGGTGGATCAAGGGGACCCAGCAGCGAAAATGCACCCTGTGCCTCGAAGAGCTGAAGGATCCGGCCGCCACGCAGTGCGGCCACGTCTTCTGCTGGTCCTGCATCGGCGACTGGGTGCGCGAGAAGCCCGAGTGTCCGCTGTGCCGTCGCGAGGCGCTGGTCCAGCACATACTGCCGCTGCGCGCCGTGTAGAGGGAGGTGTGATGGTGACGATGATGATGGTGATGCATGCACATGTAACAGCGCGGCAGTGGCAGCTAGTTGTTAGTCAGGAAAATACGGCTCCGATGAGGGGGTGTAGATGTAGGCAGGCTCGAATGTTGATGTAATCGGAAAAGGGGGTGGGGCACAGGGTAGTTACACTACACATACCTATTAACTACCTACATATTCGTACATCTTATACGTATTACGAGCAATTGTTTGAAAAGAGAATACCATATCTATGTACCTCGGAAGATGGCGGACAGACATAATGATATTGACAATTACGAGAAAGACTCATCAAGTTGAAGTTAATAGTTGACACCTGTTATTATATGGAAGACGGCAATGCTCTCAATGTGATCGAGAACTCCCTCTTGAGCAGCTTCAGCCTCCCTATCCTCCACATTATCTATGTTGCCCTCGGCCTAAATATTTGAAAACATTTGTAGGACAGTGAAAGAAAAATGTGTACAAGATAGTAAAACAAGCCGGTGAATCTTCCCCCGCCAACTTTGCGACGTCGATCCGACAATCCTCTATGATGAGGCTTCAAGGCCAGCTCTGAAGCAAAATTGTTTTTTTATGCGGTACACCGGCACCATATCCCAAGCCAGTCCAGCCAACCGTACCGCCGTCCACCGTCCGCCGTCCATCGTCCACCATCCGCCGCCCACCTTGTTGAAGCAGTCCACGCTCAGGTATCACATCCCTTAGTTCCCATAATAAAAAAGCATCCGCCTCCACTTAAACGCCGACCTTGTTACTTTTCAGACAAACCAGTACACTTAAGGCTCGATTGAAAATAAAACAATCTCCCCGCGATCATTACGACGCATCCGTAGCGACCGCCAGAGCTCCTTCTCCTCGACCGACTTGCCCAAGCTATCGCCAGATTCGGATCGTTCGCGGTGATATCTCTTCAGCGCCTTGTTTACACTGCAACCCCGTTCACTTTCCGGTCCCTTGTTGCACAAGCTTAGGAAAAGATCGGATCTCGGCCTGTAAAGAACCAGCTGGCCAGACCCCCCTTCTTTCTCATCTCCCGATTTTGATTTAGGTCGGTACTCGATCAACTTTGGAGCCTTGTCAGCACTTGAATGACGTCGAGTCTTCTTCTTTTCCTTCTTGTCCTTGTCCGATGTCGAGTGCCTTCGTTTCTTAGAAATCTTCGACTTGGATGTGCCTGACATAAAGGCCTTGAGACCTCCGCTAAGAGTCTCCGTCCGACTAGGCTTGGATTTGTGAGTTTTCGAATGCTTCGTTTTCTTGATAGGACTCTTAGGAGAGTTCTCCCCGCCGTCACCACCAGAGTAATCTGGCGACGGAGGAAACTGGGACGGACGCATCATACGGTTGAGACCTCCAGTCAAGCCAGAATGTAGAACAGGGGGTGCGTCGGTCATGACTTCATCTCCGCGTTGCGTTGTGAGCGCTAGAGGTCCGGGCGTTTCGATATGGAGCCGCTTGCGCTTCTTATCTTTCTTGACTTCGCGTTCGCCTGTGCTATCCTTCGATTTCCTTCGGTGAGTCTTCGGTGCTGGCGTCTGATACTGGGTATGGGTAGGCGGTGCTGCATCAGGTCCATAATGAGCCATCGCTTCATCGTCGACCATATATCCTGTCTGGTCTACATATTCGTCTTCTAGGCCTTGGTCAAATCGCACTAGCTGCCGACCGCCGCCGCCGCCGCCACTAGCTTCAACCATGTTGTTGAAAAACTGTAAGTTGACATTTGATACGTTAGGAGTCTGGTCGACTAAAAAGTCGAATACGTTCACGTTCGGGTCTTCGTCGACTGCTGGCGGGGGAGTAGGCGCCGAGGGTGGAAGTTGTGCCTCTGCGTTTCCATCATCCTCGTATACCTGATACTGTCGGTAGTCCTCAAACTCCTCCGTGACATCCTCGACGTATGCGTTATGAGCCATAGTGTCGGGCCTGCCAGAGGGTTCACCGCCGTTAGACTTTTGTCTCTTTGGTTTATATAATGCGCCTTGATATTTCTGCTCTTCTGTCATGCAACTCTAGTAATGTAGGTCAGATGCTGTAATTTTATCGGCCGGATAGATAGAGTTGAGGGTTGAGAGTTGAGACCTGCGACCTACATTATGCGTGCGATAGTCAGTGCCGTAGAAGTGGACCATGCAATCAATGCAGGTAAAAGTAGCGTCGCGGCAACGATTTCTATGTGGGTCGAGTTTCTTCTTTGTCAAGACGTCACCGCAAGCCTGTGGGGAGAAAATATCAGAATTAGAGGGTAAGAAATACAATGCAGTTGGCTATTGTTAAAGAGATGCGAGGAAAGATACGGAGAATGCAATTGGGCTTCAGGGGGTGTATGTTTTATCTGGTTGGAGGGGCAGAGGGGTGAGAGAGATCAGGAGGCAATAGGTTCCAATAGGTTCCAATACGTCCCAATATTATGGAGTACGTATAAACAGGGGTGGGTGTGAAGGGTGTGTGTAGGGTGTCTGGGTGTGAAGGATGATGGATGGTCAATGCTAAGGTTGCTAGGGTTGCCGGGTCTGGTGTATGAGATTGCGTATGGTGCGAATGGTGCGTAATGGCGATCGCTAAGATGGCGCGAGGGATCTTTAAGGGGGGTCCCACGGGTAACACAACGCGAAATGTCGTGTGTTGCTCGAAACAAATGGATACCGAAAGAGTGAAGGGTTGGGCGTGATGGGTTGCGTACTATGTAGATATGGCTTGGATGGGTAGAGGGTCGTGATGTCAGGCACGCTCGGGGCTTGGTGCTTGGGGCTTGGGGCTTGGTGCTTGGGACTCGGGACTTGAGATTTAGATTATGGAATTAATAGTGACATTACCTCACACGAGAAGGAGACCATGTTTCTAACTGGTCTAAATGTGATGTGCTGTCGGGTATGGAGGAAAGCTGATTGGCGCGCAGCTGTGCAATTTTTGTACAAATTTCTTGCGTGTCTCTGGCGTCTCTGGTTGTGAGTGGTCGAGGAGTTGAAATTTGTTGTTTTCTGTTTTTGTCTTTCCTTGGGGGCCGCTGCAGAGGGTGCAGAGGGGAGATAGGTAGATAGGTAGATGGCAGTGCAGGTATTCTAACCCTCAACAGGCGAAGTCGGGAAAGGGGATCAAAGCTGATAGGACAGAAGAGACAGCCTAGAATGTCTAAAATTCCCAAGACGGGAAGAATATAGTAATGATAGACAGGCGTGTTCCTGGCTGGTATGGTGGGATTACTAGTCTTTTCCTTCCCAAGGGGTCACGAACTTCTTCGGGATGAAGTAACTCTCTTAGCTTCCAGCTTCTAACTTCTAGACAGTTAAGCTTCTAGACAGTTCTTCTTGATAATATTGTTTTTTATAGATATTTTAGATACCGAGATGCTGAAATATTGAGCATAAATGCGTCGTCATGAGAACCTGTCTGTCGTACGAAGCCCAATGGGACAAACCTGGTATGACCCTCTCAAGCGGTACCGGATAGGTACCGGGTGACGATAAAAGACTTCCTAGGTCCTATGTATTATGTAGACGCAAGGTCTGCGTGCCAGGCGCCAAAGTGCAAAACAGGGGCAGATCCAAGCGTTCGTTGGTTTCCAAAGTCGGGGAACTCTTTTATTATTAGAACACAGAACCTCTCGTCTGGGGTAAATTGTAAATTGTTGCGGGCTGAGTTGCTATAGGCCGAGGGGGTATTCTGTGTATCTTGTAGGAGTTAAGGAATTTGGAGGCGGAGTTGATTAAGAATAGGATTTAAGATTTTATAATATACGAAACGAGGCTAGAAATTCTAAAAATTACAATTGAACAGAGAAAAAGGATAGATTCGGTGCAAAGTATATGAAAGTTATATGGACATGTGCTGTGATTATTGTGACAGTTGTAACAGATGTGACTGGACAATGGGTGACTGCAGATCTCCAAGGTTCTTTAAGGTTGTGAAGGTGATAAAATTTTTTGCCCTTTCAGAAATTGGGTGCATCGAATTTTTTCGCGTTGGGCGCCGCTGCGTTATGCGCGCTTCCTCAATGGGCAGGACGGACTGAACGGGGAGCGCTTACTCTCGCAATTGGGATTCAGCATGGCAAAAGGTTTGTTTTGAGATAGCAACGGATAATTGGCATCTGGCAACGGACGCTAGCGACGCTAACATACCTACTACTACTTAGTACTAGTAGTACGAATTTAGCTCGGTTCCCATACCCAACTCGAAAGTTAATTCTGCTTCGTAACCTCCAAACGAACCCCGTCTGCCCGTCGTCAGCGTTTGATGGCATTGGATGTAACAAGCATCTTGATTCGTTTGGCCGACAACCGGGCATGATTATTCTAGAAAGGTACCAACCCTTTACGGAGCAGAATCTAAGATGATCGGCTTCATTTGTGCATGAAACAATACAAATCAGGTAGGTGGATTCGATCCATCCTTCCGGTGTTGATTCTTTAAAGGGTGAACTACCCCTAGTAGACTGTAGTGTAGGCTCTCTACTAGAGTACTAGGTACTAGCCAACATTCATGCTATGAGGGATGATTACCTAAATATAGTGAAAATTTCACTGCCTGCTAGATAGTACCTACCTATACTCGAATAAATATAATGATTAAGGTTATCCAAAGAGGGTTTAAGATAATGAGAGGAAGTGACAAGACGACGACAACGAACTTTAACAAGGGCACAAAAGGCTTAGCATTTTCTATTTCGATCCAAAACCACGAAACTTTGACGTTGTGTTTCGCGATTCCTCACCTGGCAGTCTCGTGATACCAATCGTACTTACTAGGTAGGTATGTACTTAATAGTACGTATCCAGATTTACGTAGTAGTACGTACCAAGGTGCCACCCAGGTAGTGTTCTGCCCTGGTAGTATGAATCGTGGAAATAGGGCGAACTATTGATGATCAAGGGTGAGAAAAGTTACTATTAGAAATGATCTGCCCGACTTAATGGGTAGGTGGAAAGGGTGGAAAGAGTTGCGGCGACATATCATAGTACATACCTAGTAGTAGTAAAATACTTTATACGACACGAGAAAGCAGGTGATTGGCATCCTATTATTAAAAGTGATTTGGGAAGGATTCAACCAGGTACAAGACCAACGCGAACATTCAACATTGAAACCAATGATGCCGGCCGTAACAAGCTGTCGGGAAATCTCAAACTGGTAGCCATTTCGGCTATCTCAGAAACCTTGAAGCTACCAGTCTGCCAGTACAACGTAATTATGAAGGAAACTACAGCTGTACCAAACTCAAAAGCCTTTGGAAAGCCTCAAACTAGATAGAATCTAGTTAGCATATTGAAGGTAATCTGAGCCACCTGGGTTAGTACCTGCCCGTTATTTGTGGCATTTGTGGTGTCTGTGGCTCATGGGAGATGTCTAGTGTAGTGATTTTCCAACTGGTTGTTCGGGCTTTCCCTTCCTTACCATGTAGCCCTGGAGATGCCAGCTAATAATTGCCAGCTATTATTAATCCCTGAACCCGCTGGACATTTGCTTGACCGAGGATTCATCCAAGTGCAATCCAAGTACCAAATTCAATCCAATCCCAATCAACCAAACTGTCAACCTTGAAATCGTCCACACTCCACAGACCACCAAAAGTCAAAACTTCATAATAGATCCACTCCTGAAGGTCCTCCTTTTCTTTGTGTGTGCACGTTTCATGTACCTATCTTAGTTACCGCATAATTCTTTCTTCTCCTCTCCTTCTCTTCCGCTTCTGCTTCCGCCCTTTTACCAGCTGGGATTCGCTTGGTTAGGCATGTCGCCTTCAGGAGCTTCATCGTCAAGTCTAAGCTATCCGGAGCAGATTATATCGCTCCTAAGCACCGTGGCCGCTTACATGCGTTTGCCAGCTTTGGCTTCCACGGTATGCCTTCATCATCACTGTCATCATCCTTTCAGACATCAAGCTCTACCTCCACTTCTTCGATCTTTGCCCGGGCTTGTCGACATACCCAAGTCGCCATAGCAAAACATTGCCGCGCTGCAGCTGAGCTGACTATCGTAAATCAGGGTGTTGCCGCCGTCTTGACCACCCTATTGTACTTCAAGCAAAAGTGAGCAACCGAGACACCACACCTCCTTTTCCCCTCCTCCTCCTCCTCCTTTCCACTCTTTGCCTACCGGCACAACCTATCATCTGATATAGGGAGCTAACCGTCCCAACCCCACGCTGCAGAGCCTTGATCTACCCATCTCACATGCCCCCGAATGCTCGGACTAACGTTCCTCGACCTTCACAATTTGGCATCCAAGACTTCGAAGAGCTAGTAATACCCACCAATGATGGCGAGAAGCTATCGGCATTCTATATCCGTGGCGCAAAGGGTGGTCGGAACTCGAAATGTACTATTTTGATGTTCCATGGAAATGCCGGCAATATTGGTCATCGACTGCCAATAGCTCGCATGCTTATCAATTATATCGGCTGTAACGTCTTCATGCTCGAATATAGGGGCTACGGTTTATCTACCGGCGAACCGGACGAGAAAGGTCTTATGCGCGATGCCCAGACAGCCCTTGATTACCTGCGAGATCGAGCAGAGACGAGTAGTCATAAGCTTGTAGTCTACGGACAGAGTCTAGGAGGTGCTGTCAGCATTAAGCTAGTATCTAAGAACCAGCATAGAGGAGACATTGTTGGCCTGATCCTCGAAAACACATTCCTCTCCATGCGATCCCTAATTCCGTCTGTCATTCCACCAGCCAAGTACCTGACTCTGCTATGTCACCAAGTCTGGCCAAGCGAGTCCATATTACCATCCATTACCGAGGTGCCAATATTATTCCTTAGTGGCCTCCAAGACGAGATTGTACCGTAAGTTGGCTCTGACTTTATTTACATTCCACTATCTATGAAATATCGATCATATGATGATTTACGACAACCATCCACAAAACATGAGCTCTCTCTTGAGCACGGATTAAATCTTGTTCCCTGATAATCAAATAAATCTTATGCAAATAGCTTGGCATGTCTCAGTTGGAGAGCTCAGCTGATTCGTCGACTAACGTCATCTGTATCGCAGACCCGCTCACATGAGAAAGCTATACGAATTAGCTACTACACCCACCAAAATCTGGAAGCCCCTACCTGGTGGCGATCACAACTCAAGCGTATTGGAAGAGGGATATTTCGAGGCGATATCCGACTTTGTGTCTAACATCGCCGGGGATGAGAAGCCATAATCCTCGCAAAGACGGCAGATGCGTCTATAATATGGCGACCGGCTTAGAATGAGCGCCGCTCCTATTGGGTGTTGCACCCTTTTACCTGAGATACCCCTAAACCTCGCGTCAGATCACGCGATAGGTCTTACCTATGAAATATATACTATATTGATATTGGTACACTGACTACATGAATGATTGGCGCTCTCCTAATTTCAATATCAAATAGACGCGACGATGCATCGGCGTCCGAATCACATATCAACAAAAGTAAGCTTACCGCGCAGGCTAAGGCTAAGGCTTAGGGCTCGGCTCCGATTGAGGAGAGCCGAAATATCTTCCAGCTAACAGGATTCTATAAGCCGTCATCTCTGCGGCTAAATATTGCGAGTTTCTCTCCGTGCCTATTGACTGTTGTGTGAATCACGATTATCTCATGCAGGTTCCTGGCGGTAAATACGTGTCGCCTAGGAGTTGGGGTAAGGAAAATTACATTTGTTCGCTACCGCCCAATATCTTTCTTTCTTCCAGCGTCCGATTCCTATGAGTAAGCCCCGAGTCTATAAGGTCTCAAGCCTTAGGTGTTAGGGCTTCGCCTAGTGAGCGGGAAGCAAGGCCCGGAGCTACCCAAGCACCCAAGTGGGGGGTTGACAGCTCAGGGCTTCTAGTTCGTCAGACCTTTACCTAGGACCTAGGACCTAGGACCTGGGTATTATACCTAGTACTAGGTAAGCCTAAGTTGAGCGGCTGAAGCTTTTGATCTCACCATAGCCCTAACTACGAGATCTAGCCCGAGCAGCCCAAGTAACGTGTCTCGGTCTTACCATGTATACCTGACTTCGAGGCTAGAGATTGCCACATGTTGAAAACAAGAAATAACTCATCTTTTATAACAGGATGATTGAGCCACAATGTTCTCGGCCATGGGCTGAAGGCGTCGAGTCGGCTTTTGCGAATTCATCCAGCCTTCTTTGGAGACATGCAGACTCGTTCACATGCTTCTCGTGTCCAAATGAAATCTATTCAAATTGTTATCGTTGAATACCACGTCATGTCATACAATTCACATTCACATTCACATTCACATTCACATTTTACAATAGACTACAGGTAACTATAATTGTCCTGTCCTGGGCGTCATTGAACTTGAGTTTGGCACATATGAGTCATTATAAGCAGTGCCTCATCTGTTGTCTATACAGGACAATTGTGAGCTGTCCAAGTCCACACAAGAGCTTGTTTCGATGCGGCTCAGTCATGGCGTGCTGTGTGTCCATGTGGTTCTTAGTGAGATCGGATTATCGCGTAGCTTAGAGGTGTATGTGTAGACATTCTCATATGCGTACACGGAGAGGGTAGATCAATCATCCAATACCTACCTAACTACACTAGACATACACTCTAGGTAATTGGTGATAGAAAAACACTTTCTGAATACTGTTAAGTCTCGCTCTTCGAATTGTTCTTCTAGCATTCCAATATCTGAGGTATCAAGAATTGAATATACGAGGGACCAAATTTTATACGACACGAGCGTTTCGGGGACTCTTCCGCAAAATCCCGGTGCCCCGGGCTAGGCAGCTGTAGGAATAACTGCATCGCCACTATAAAATTCGAGACAGGCAGCTTAGAGCTGAACCCTCTATACCTAAGCTTCAGCTAGAAGATCCTTATACCAATAGAATCAAGAGATCTATTGAAAATATCTTACTGAACACTATAGCATAATCTTCATTGATCTGAATAGCATCAATCACTCTAGTTCTGCTAGAATTTAGGTGCATAAAATACTATTTTACAAATATACCTAAGCATAAATGTGATAGGGAAAGCGAAAAACACAATCCGAAATGGCTTTTCTAACAGTAGAAGAAGTAGCCAAGAGCCCGGCGTTCCCAACAGCAATCTGGAAACTCCAGCCGCACCGACACGGTCTCCTTCCCGTCGCCGCGGGGCGAGGGGGGCCCCTGAATATTAGCTGGGAGGTTCACGGCGACGGACCCATCAAGCTCATTGTAGGAGCCACATCCATTGCAGTTGTCTAGGACATCTATCTATGTATAGTTCATATATTGACAACCGCAACTCATAGGAGGCATCGGTCTCACGAAAGCGGACTGGCAACCCCAGGCCCTGTACTTCGGGCACGAGCGCGGGGACAAGTACTCCGTCCTCATATTCGATAACCGTGGCGCCGGCGCCTCAGACAAGCCAGTGCTCAGGTATAGCACGTCGGAGATGGCGCGGGATCTAGTCGAGGTGCTAGATCACCTAGGGTGGTCCGGCGAACGCCAGCTGCATGTCTCGGGCGGCAGCAGTAAGCCCTTATTTTTGCCCCTTCTCCACTTCCCTCCCGCTTTTTTCAGCCCGCCCTCCTCTAATTTATCTCATTCCTTGTCCTCATCGAGAAGGTGGGTGCGTTCGTTAACAAATAGTGACTTGTTGTAGTGGGTGGCATGATAGCCCAGGAACTCGCGGTCCTGATACCCGAACGCATCGCGAGCCTAAATCTGCATTGCACGGCTGCACGTTTAGAAAATAGCGGTTCGTTTAGCGAACTTACCGGCCGGCTCGGGGCCCTGCTGCCGAAAAGCTTGGAAAGCGAGATCCGAGCCACGGCGCACGGGTGTTTCCCGCAAGCGTGGCTAGAAGCCGCTGACGACGCCGAGCTCCCCGGCACAAACACGCCGCGGTGCGAGATACCGGAGGGTGGGTATCAAAGGTTTGAGAGTAACTACGCCCGCTTCGCGGCGCAGGAGATCTGCATCGGGCGCAGCAAGAACGGGTTCTATTTGCAGGCGGTGGCGGCGGGATTCCATCAGAAAAGTCCGGAGCAGTTGAGGGATCTGGCGGATAGGGTGGGGAGGCCCAGGATCATGGTTCTACACGGGACGGCGGATGCGATGATTCCGGTGAGCCATGGGAAGACGTTGATTCAGTACTTGATGCCCGGGAAGGCGGTTATTGAGGAGGGCTTGGGACATGCGCCGATTTATCAGAAGACGAGATGGTTCAATGAGTTGTTGGAGGAGAGGTGCGCTGTTGGGGAGAAGTTGAGCGGACGGTGAGGATGTATATATTCGAGACCATGTAAGCTGTTAAACCTGTGTGCAAAAGAAATACATCTCCGATTTAAACTACCCCCGTAATCTTGCCACTGCCTACCTCCTGCGTAGTAGGTAATACCTACCTATCCTAGAATAGGGGGAATAGGGGCTGATCAGTTAAAGAGTTTCAGGTGCTTTTCGGACTACCCCATCCCCCTATCTTATGGATGTAAGAAGGCCAAAAGCCTTTGAAACCACATGAAGATCAATGGAGGCGCCTCATTCAATTTTAACCCCTCGGTTCTTAGCACGAATCATCAACTTTGGCATCTTCCACAAAGAAGCCATCCGAACATCCCTATGCCAATCAATACTTGGATTAGCCAATTCAAGATCGTAAACCCAGAACAATTTTGCAATAGTAACATGTAGTTCCAACGAAGCCACATTTCTCCCGATACAGACTCTCGGGCCGAGTGAAAACGGCAGACAACTCTCTAGATTGTCTCTGCTATCAGGATCAATCCACCTCTCTGGCTTCCAAGAGAACGGGTCGTGGAAGTTTGTCGAAGATAGAAAAGTTGCGACAGGGTTCGCGCCCACATGAGTCTATAATGTAAGGATTAGCTAGGTATCTTCTATCTTCAGATATCTCATTCTAGAGAAATTCGGGTAGTGACACATACTCCCCCAGGAAGAAATAGGCCATCGACTACTGCTCCCTCGTCAGGCACATCACGGGGCAATGCGACTGAAACGGGAGGTAATATACGCAGCCCTTCCTGAATGACAGCGCGGAGGTATTTCATTTTCATTGTCGAAGAATATGTTATTTGTGAGTATCGATCGAAGGTGTCTCGGATTTCGGCCTTCAGCTTTTCAAGAGAGGACGGGTTCTTCAACAGGAAGTAGACTATGGAGCTTAGACCGGTAGCCGTAGTATCACTTCCTGCAATTACCATGTCTGATGAGTGAGCGGCAATCTGTTTGTCTGAAACGGCGTTGGGGTCTCGCTCCTGGATAACTCTAGTTAAGAAATCCTTGCGATCCGTTTTCGTTTCTATCCGTCTTGGTCATGTCAATACTAGTTAAGCGGCTTGTAAGTTAAGCTTACTTACTTTTTGACCAAATCATAGACCAGTTTCTCGTTCATCTTTACATCTTCCATAATTTTCTTAAGCTTTCCGTGCATGAGCATAACAAGGCCTTTAGCTATAGTCGGATAGTGGTTGAGGACGTCTATGATTATAGCCATCATTAGAGTACCGATAGCAGCGGAGACCTGAGGATGTCTTGTTTCTATACTATAGTTTAGTATTGATTATTCGAGTAGATGTCATGGATACCTTGAAACTAACCCATATCTAATGCGCCGAACGGTTTACCGAATGCTAGATCGCCCATGACATCAAAAGTCATTGCTTCAAATAGGGTGGGGATGTCGAACCCTTCTTCTTTAGAACCCTTGGTGCCAACTTGACGAATAAGCTTGTCGGCCGAAACAGCTATAAGCTCTTCTTGTTCAACAATTGCGCGCTCAGAAAACGCGCTAGCCCATTGACTTTTCATCTGCTTGTGGACTTCGGGTCTTCTCTCGCTAGCGATGGTCGAGATCCCACGTTGAAATTCTTCAACCGCAAAACAAGCGCCATCGTAGAACTTTCCCTTGACGAATATTGGACGGCCGTGTCCATGGGTATAAATATCCTTCCACGCTTGGGCAGTGTTGAATGAAATCTCGTTTGGGGCAATACGGACGGCAGGACCTGCGTCAGATTAGCATCGCCAAACATATATCCCTAATAGCCAAATGTAGACAGACCATATTTATTATGCAGCTCAAGCATCTTGAAAGGCTGGCGACCTCCTAATAGCCACCAACAATAGGGGGCCTACTCCGTATAAGTAATGAACCCTTTATACATTAACTTGAAAACGTACATCGGTGATAGCAGCTATCCAGGGGCCTGGGATCTTAGCCAATGGATGGAAATAGAGATTATAAATTATACGAGAGGCCCATAGACCAACAAGCTATTTTGTAAAATTACTATTAGCTGTGAACCTGAAACAAAAGATTTGACCATACCATGAGGAAACATGGCAAAATGCCAGCTCGGATAGTCTCGATGAACATTGTATACGGGTATCTCTGCAACGTCGTTCTATAGAAAAAGACGTCCTGTAGCAAGGCAAGATTAATAGAAATTAGGTCGAATGCAACCCAAATTTATATACCTACCACGTCCCTATACACTTGGGCAAGCTATCATATCTCACAACGCCGAAGCGACAGCGGCCAATCCTGAGCACATGCATATTACACCGGTTTCGCGGCACTCCAAGGTCGTAGTCGACGGTAACTTGATTCCCTGGGGAGATAAAACGGCGATAAACCCCACGTATAGACGTCCAATAGTTCAGTCGTGAAGTGATACGGAGATAGTTCTCGGTCGCTACTAGACTTGGTGGGATACACCATCGCTCAGCTCGTATGTGCAAAAACGTCATCTGATGATGCTTAATTGGACCGGCTTTACGCAAGCAATATCTGGTGCGACGACTGACCATGGTACGAGAATCTAGGAGGATTCTGCCGTTCCGATCTATCTGCGAACGTATCAGATATTATGTCAACCTGCATTGAGATATACCTAGATGGGAAAACATGTAACATCACCACATAAGCTGAAAACTTATCACAGATCGTTTTGGATTCGGACATATGGATTGCATACGAATTAAAAAGCAATCCTGGTTACGTGTTCATCGTAATATTACCTTCCGGAAAAAACGACAGGATACCTCACAAGGTAGGTACTAGGTGTAGTAGCTGAATTTCGGGGTACTATCCGTGTCCGCGTCATTCCTGGAGAAGTCATCTGTAGATAGGTAATCCATCCATAATTCGTCCCAAGAGAAATATAACAGACATACCGCGATTTACACTAATTTTTAACCAAGAGCTTTCAGTCGGTAAATGTTACACTACAACAGTAGATCTCCTACATGTCCTAATCCAAGCTAGAGGTCTCAAACAACGAATCTGGAACGATATATGCTAAGTGTCTATCTTACGGTCTTACTGTTTGGCTGAGAAATAGACACTGTCACTTAACAACCACAACTATATCGAGACATGAGAAGGAAGCTTGGCGTATAGTAAAAGTTGTTGCGCACTTACGTTTAGTTAGGTACTGTGTACTGCGACGAGATATATCGATGCTATTTAGGTACCTCGTAACTACCGAGATACACCAAGCTACACCTGATTTAAAGGCAACTTGGAATCCATGAGTTAATCGTTATAAGAGCTTAGGTACTTGATAACTTTTGACTTACAACCGGAGGTCTGAGAGGTCCGCAGAAGATATCGGTGCTAGCTAGATTAACCCATGGGCATGAATGACTGACTAGAAATCTAAACTCACAAGGAACGTGATGATACATTTCGAACAACTACATGTACATATTTACCACTCAAAATTCGATCAGATCGAAATTTTGTCTGTATCATAGGTAGGTACCTAGGTCCTAGGAAACCTGGCAGCCTGGTACGTAGCTCATTCTCCACACACCGCTCAAGGAGGTATTTATTCTTAGAACGCCATCTATGTCGTTGAAGGTTACACAAGGGCCTCAATACAACTATTAAAACCTCGATTGGCTCGCTTACCATCCGGACTTAAATACCTCCCATATCTCATAAGCATAACGATTGGTTATTTTCACACCCCTATCGGGGTCCTCAAATGAGGCCCTCAAATCCGGATCAAATCATTCTCTACATAAAGCCGTAGACCTTCTCAATCGATTTCATCCGCCTCCTTTGACCTAATCATCTTGAAAGGGGATTCGAAGGAGCGGTTCGTGGCTTCCCTAGGAGTAGTTTTTTTTTTCCTTGGATGTGACCAATTTCTACTCACAGGACTGACTCATTGATAGAGCCTTGCTGCGCCCTTTTTATTACTACCCCATTTCGCGGTGACTCCAGAGGGAGGACCAGAATAGTCCTCCCTCACCCCTATTTCGACACAATGGATTAGTAGTCAGATACAGAGAAAAGACTCCGACGGTGTTCCATGGGATCTTGGTCTAGAGGACTCTTTTGGACTGCAAGAGTTTCCCGATCTTAATGGACTTCATGGAGTATTCAATGATCTTGATTACTTGGGGGAGGTTAGGGATGCTGATGGGGGTGCTGTTCCAGGTGCTGTTCCGCAAGCAACTGGGAAGGAGAACCCGGGAGGGTTGGAAGGTGATTGGTTTGGTGTGCCGATGTCTGATCAATTCCCAATGTCCAACTACTTGGTGGATAAACTCTGTGCCGCCCGAGGTGGTGCGGAGTTCATTCTACCTTCCGAGCGACTTGAGAATCTTGAACACCTCTGTGTCGAGCAATATTTCATGGGTCCAGGTCGGAGCATGAACTTGGATCCAGGCCTGTCGTCGCCCAAGGCGGTCAACTTAAGCATAGGACCGCTCCATTTACAATCAGAAAATCACGTACCGATTCTTCAACCACAGCCAGAAAGGACTTTACTAGGACATCTAGGACGGGAGGAACAGGCCCATCACGATTGTGACACACCCGCCTCTTCTAAAGACAAAACGCATTGGTGCACACAGTGCAACAAACAATTGTCAGGGTCTAAAGAGCTAAGACGTCACATACAAACAGTACATCAGGGGCTACAGGTCCAGTGTCCCCAATGTAAAAAATGGTTCAGAAAGCGGGAAGATAACATGAGGCGGCATATCAGACAATATTGCAAGTATAGACATGGCGATTCAGATGGTTAAAACGGTTTTTTGCACAGACGCACTAGAGTATGCGATGTAATTAAGCCAACATACCAGTATGCGCACATACCAGGTGCGATCCACTTCAAAATCGCGACACGAACGCGTTGAAAAACACCGCCTTTTTCCTTTATA
>MU385947.1:0-111158 GCA_022497145.1 Rostrohypoxylon terebratum | reverse complement strand
TAAAGCACTCAAGCTCTCGCTGTGTTACAGCTACTTCTCAACGCCTGATCTTGTTGTATCTAATACACTGGCTTCAGGCAGTAGCTTCAACAGTTATCATTTAGCCTCGGCCCTCCATCTCACGATACGGCGACCAAATTTACTAGCTTGGGTACTTACAAGACGCTCCCAAGGATCCTCAAAGAGAAATCGCATCGCTACATCTAATGTCTCCCCAACTCTCCAAGCTGTAGGCCTCACTAAACGCGTGGCTGGTGCAAGTCACGATCGTCTCTAGGTCCCTAGTCCTCACGCGAGTTGCAAGCAGAGACTGCTGGCCATCTCGCCAGGTGGTATCCGTGACAAGTGTCCGACTATGGGCCCGGATGAGCCTGGCGAATTCTTCCAGTCCATGTTGTAAAAGAACGTTTCGCCACCCTTGAGAACAGGGCCTGCTAGTATCAACTTCTAATCCCGTCGTCTTGTCAAATAGCTTGCCAACGGGTACATCATCTCGGAAACCTGGAGGTCTCTTTGCCGCGGTAGCCACGATTATCAGCCACATCGTAAAACCGGCAATGGAGCGTTCAGGCGAGAAAATAGGAACAAACGACATGGACTCACTGTTTGACCCTGGATCCTAGTGCCGTTCACTGCTGCGTCCCCAAGAAATCGAAGAAACTTCTGGGCTCTATCCTGGCTAGAATCAGGAACCAGAAGTTTCGATGTGTCGTCGATGAATGTTGTCCAGTAGTTTGCGGCAAGGAAATGGTCATCTTCCAGGAGCCGGGCCAAGAAGGATATGTTGGTTTGCACGCCTCGTATCCGGAACTCTCTCAGCGCTCACAGCGCCTTCTTCTGTGCTGCCACCAGGTCCGTGCCCCGCGTGGTACATTTGACGAGGAGGGGATCGTAGAACGGATTGACATGTGCCCCTTGAAAACAATTGCCGTGATCTAGGCGGACGCCGTTGCCGGTTGGGTGCCTGCAAACGTCCACTATACCGCTATCCGATCGAAATCCTAGGAAAGAATAGGTCAGTCTACTCAGGGAGAAATCACAGATTTATCTTCGGGAATCATAGTCCTGCACTCACCTTCCGTGGGCACCTCGGTGGAGATTCGACATTGGATCGCGCAGCCGTGCTGCGTTATCCTATCCTGAGCGAGACCCACCGTACTTCACGAATGTTGAGAGATCTATCGCGGCCTGAAACATTGCCGCACGCACTCTTTGTGAGATTCCGTGCGAGGGCGCAACCTCGATTACTTTCTGGTGTTTCCGCTGCATGCTGCAATCCCTCTCGAAGAGATGCACATGGTTGCCGTATCTATCGCTGAGAATTTGGACCTCGATGTGTCTGGGCCGGTATAGATACCTTATACGGTACAGGCATAAGAGTCAAGCTTACCCAGATCATGATTATCAGTATTTTTTCACTCACTTTTCAATAAATATCTCGCCATTCCCAAATGCGCCTAAGGCTTCAGAGCGTGCAGCAGCTATAAGGCCTTCTAACGAGTCATCTTCATGGACAACGCGCATTCCATGACCACCACCTGTCACAATAAATGTCTGTAAGCGACCTAAAATGTCTAAGGTATTGGGTTTTGGTTAGCCATTAACTGTGTCAAAACTTACCTCCAAAGCTAGCTTTGATTACCACGGGATACCCGTGTCTACCAGCGGTCAGTAAACTCTGAGGACGCATTCATGACGGAGAACTGGGTAGGGTTAGGCTGCACACCGAGCAATAAAGCTGTACGCAACTTCCAGATGCTGTAGAGGAGCATCTAACCCAGGGATGACGGGAACATTGCATGCACATGCAATCTGTCGTGCAGACACTTTGTCGCCCATTTTTCGAAGGACATCGGTGGGCGGCCCAATAACTGCAAGTTTCAGCCGAGAGAATCTCCAGCCTAGCTCTAAAAACAACAACGTACATTCGATACCTGCCTCCCGAACCGTAGCTGCAAATTCGGCATTCTCAGAAAAGAAGCCATACCCGGGATGGCTAGAATCAGGTAAGGTGGGGAACATACAAGGGCGGTGGATATGTCAAGGCGATGCACTAACATGAGATTTACCCCGTTGCTTCTTGCAATGCTAACTATCCTCGCTCCTTGGAGGTAGGCCTCACTAGAAGAAACGTCAGAGGTTTGCAAAGACGGAAACAATATGACGACGTACACGGGCCCGAACTATCAATGAAACAGGTGTTAGTTCAGCTTCTTCGGCCACATATTATGTCGTAGGAGTAGAGACGTTTTCACAATTATGGCTAGAAATGATTCCTGGTAACCTACATATCTCCCCTGGCAATCCGATCAAATAGGCTCCCGTTACACGGTGATTCATAGGGTTCTTACTTTCACGATGGCCAGCGAACCTATCCTCCTCTGCGTAGACTGATACAGTAGTCATTGGCAATTCATGCGCCGCTCGTAGGACGCGAACTGATATTTCTCCGCGGTTGGCGACTAGGACCTTGCGTTTATCCATCTTGACTTTTCTGAGATAACCCCTTGCGAACGTGACTCATAATTCAATGGTCTCGTTCTAGACATGACAAGTCAAAATTGGGCCTGGTTGCGTCTATATATGTCAGGTAGTACGCTATCTTCATATCCAAGCCGATTCTCAAATTGCATTTTGGTCTTCCGGTGGCTTTCTCGGCCTCTATACATGGTTCTAAGAGAAGTATTGATTGGCAAAACGGCAAGCCGCCCAAGGAATCGTGGCAGCCTGAAAGTAGAAGTCCACTATCCGAAATGCTGCTGGGTGCCGTGTCTGTACAACCCACATCTAGGTATGCATGCTTCCGAGGAACGGGACCGGTCAGACATTATACGACCTTACCCCCTCTCCTATAGTACGCCACCATACGCAGAGACCCCTTGGGTGATGTCAACACAGTATGCGCCCGCCCTCAATATAATTGCCTGCCTTGGAAGTAATCCAGGTAGGTACGTAGTAACTAGATGATTCCCGAGTAGTTAAGTGACGATGCATCTACTGATCGTATTCAGGGAGTTCGATCGATCGATAGCAGTTTTGCTTCCTACGCAGGCAGATACATCCTGGTACTTGGTTGTTGTTAAGACCGAGACATGAGAAACTCGTGGCGTAAATTTCCACTTGAAGCATTCTGGAGCAAATGTGAAAAGCAAACGTACATTATATCCTCTCGAGGATGACTATGCGAGAATCAGGACTTGGGTTGTGTCGGGATATTCTAGCTATATATAAGAGCCGTGTATTTTGATGAATAATATTAAGAAGATGGATAACTAAGCCCAGATAATCGAATACCTATGAATTCTCATATTGAACCCATCAAGACTTCCGTCCCAATCCGCTGGCAGCTACCTAATATCCCCCCCAACCACGGTGTTTTTGGTCGACACAATCTCTTCTTAGATGACTAGGACAAATTCTCTTTCGACCCCTCATAAGGGTCCAGTCAAGTTTTGTATAGTGGGTGCTGGTATGGCCGGCATATACATTGCCCGTATGTGTTATCCGCCCTGTCATTATGCGGGCAATCTTGGGCTTTCGGAGAGCAAGTGATTTCCTAAGCAGACCAAGTTTACTCGCCGTACCTAGCTCTTGCCATTGAGAGGGGAAGATTGACCGAAATTGATAATTAGACATCTTGGACAAGCTGAACATACACGATGTGTCCTATGACATTCTCGAGGCCTCTGACCGTCTCGGTGGGAGAGTTCTCACTCACTGGTTTACTGAGGATGGGCCAGATGGGCTAGATGGCCCACACGACTATTATGACGTTGGTGTCATCAAGTCTAACCAGCAAAACCCTCCAGGTTCATCCAATTCTGCGGAGATACTAATACGGACACCATTGATTATTACTACAAGAAGGGAGCTGTCAATTGCCCAATGCTCTACAATGGCGTCCGCAAGATCTCTCCTGTGTACTGCATAGAGGATCTTTTTGGCATATGCGAACAAGCGGAGTTCGTTACATTACCTGTCCCTTTCCTCGTCTAGTCTTCCCCGCTCTCCCCAGCTTCAATCGCGTGGCTGACGACGGAATTCGATGGAATGGATCACATCGACCCGGTCGAAGAACTCCAGAATGTAGGTAATCATGCCCTATGTAGAAGAGCTGAGAAAGGACCGCTGTACATAACGCATCAGGCTTACGGTTGGTATCACGATGAGCACACCGCGGGGGCCGTAGCCGGGTTCCGGCCGGGGCAGTTTTCAAACCCTACAGGGTGCCAGTAGTAGCTTCCCTTTTTACCTACTCCCCCATCAGTTTCGGCGCTAAATGACGCAGAAACGTTGCGGGTGGTTCGTAGATATTACGTACGCAGTCTCGGGATGAGGAAGTTGGATTATGAGTTTGAACTTTGAATTGAAGCCTGCGAGGGAAGGTGTAGTTTGATTCGAATCTGTAGAATAAGAATGAAGGAAGGACGGAAAATTTTGGGGAATTTCCGAGGAAAGCACAACAGGGAATCTTTAATTGCAGCGGCTTATGTAAGCTCAAATTAGCTCAATCGATCAGCCCTGAAGCACCTGCGTAAGCTATGAAATTTCTTGAAATTTCATACTATTACCGTCCATTGGATCCCCTCGCAATATTCAACTTACAACCACTCAGAACTCCGAGGTCCTCTCGAATTATGATGGTTAACATGGGTATTTCGATATCTATTCCATTCGGTCCTTGTCGGTTCTCATATTTACATACATGACATGAAATCGTGCTAGCCGTTGGGCACGCCTAAGTGGTCCAAGAAAACGATTCAGCTGCTCTCGTCCAGTACTGAAACACCCTCTATTACACCCTCCATTAAGTGAACGAGTCGCGATTGCTGTCGGCATCACAAACAAAGCGCATGAGACAATCAATCCTCCGCATTTCATCGGCGTTATAATTCGCCCCCTCCGGCCAAGCGAATGTCGCTTAGGGAACCCATTATGTTTCCAAGCTTGAAGACGATACTCCGACGTTGACGTCGTCCCTATCTCGAGTGGGAGTGGGAGTGGGAGTGGGAACTCGGATGATCGTCGCACGGGGCATTTTATCGTTGGCGTCTTCCGTCGTCTTCTGTCGTCGCATTTCGTGAGGACGATCATTTTCGGGATGGAGGAAATTCGATTCGAAATATCCTATGATTTTTTCTTAATCCGCATAATATCCGAGGTAACCCTATAGGCATAACTCCTGGAAACACACTTCAGCCTCTCGCCATTCCATCACAGCACATTGGAGTAGGTTTTCTTCGGTACATTGATCTTGGCGCTTAGCCACTCTCGCTTTCTTCTGTGAGCCTGAGCATACTTGCGCAAAGCATAACGTGCTTTCGAGTCCCGTATCGTTGACGCAATCCCGAATTTGTTGCATCGTGCAACCATTGCTTCTTAAGCTCTTAATTGTTCGTATCGTGTGTCCCTCAGCGTCGATCGGTAGCGAGGCCGGCATCGCGAGTACGAGAGATGCGCACATGACCAAAACCATGGCGACGTTGGGAAAAGCCGCGAACTTCATGATGATAATAATTCTTGATTCCAAGTTACTTATAAAGATTGACCTTGGTAGAGAGTAACTCGCGTCTAGAAATAACAAGCGTCGTAGTGAACGAAAGTAGTTTGCGGATCGTCGAAGAGATGGCGCAATGGAAGATCTACATACGAATGATACCGATCGCATCAGCTTCTTTTATTTATATACCGACGACCATATCTATTATCTCGAGCAGCTACAGAAACATCCTAGCTACAAGAACTACGCAGTAAGGGGAAGTGAGATCTTGACGCAGGTGAAACTCGCCTTGATCGCCAATAGCGTGGATATGAAACTGAGGCCCTGTGGTGCGAGCCAAGTACCTCTACGGCCTCTACAGACCTTTGAGCTGGGTCTCAAATCAGAGAAACAAGTAGTAAAAATTACTCAAGTATTTTTTACCCATCGCATCAGTACAGCAAGTACGTCGCCCTCTCCATTCAAACAGTGTATCCTCTGTCTCAGCTCATTATTTGACACAGGCCATCATCCACACACACACACACACACACACACACACATTCAAGAAACGATGTTAATGCTAAGTTGATTACGACTGCACAAGTTTTATGTTTCCGCGCTGAAACAGCGTCGCGGGTCTAACCCCAGAATCATCACGACCCCACCCGAATTTCTTCGATTGGGAAGCAAAAAGATAAAGCGGCTTACGTCCTTATCCGTCAAAAGATCGGCATCTAGGATAAAAAATCTTGGCTTCGTCGCAGCTATCCAGACAACTCGGCGAGATATCCTCGTAGTTCGTGTCCCAGGCCTCCTAGAAGATGGATAGGTGACAAGATGGCAATGCCATATCGAAACAGATTCCCATCGTATTATGCAGGCCTGATATTGATCCGCACTCTGCGCTCTGCTGACTTAGATGAATCTCTAGTATTCTCTACCTGCCTGCATGTACATACCTACAATGTACATAGCTCGGTGGAGATGAAAATGTTTCTACCTGCGTTTTCATCGATCGTCTCATCGGTCTACACACATATAAACCGCACAGGCTAGACATTTTATCCACACGTAAGTATTCCACTGTGGGACCATTAACTTGCGCATGATTACTAAATTAAGAGTCTTAAAAGAATGTATGTCGTTTAATAAGGTTGAATCGAAGTTCCATATCAGCCATCGTCATGTCTACGTGAGACACATAACCTAAGAGCGAATAGAGAGGAAATTAGGATTACCATACCTAATATTATTTCTTCTTTCATATATAGGTATCTACCCAAATAGGTATATATGATGAATCCCCCTTCGACGGGTATAAGACAGCAATTCCACCAAGACGAATACTAATACAGTAAACCTTCGCCATAACGATGGTCAAAAAACACCACCCTTATATCGTTATGCGAGAGTATCGCTATGAGGAGGTCTCCACAATTTCCCGAATTAGTATAGTAGTATCTGAAAATTAAGGCTAAGCAATTTTGGGTCAAATTAATAAGCAAAAATAGCCAGGAACTAGTACTAAATCGGGTATTTTGTGGGTTTTAAGCTAATTATCTTACCCTTGTCATAACGATTTTGGTGGTAGCCAATCAAAAAATAACGATATTTCGTTATGGAAAAAATATCGTTATTTTGTATGTAAAATCCTAAAATCCCCTTGAAATATCGCTATAAAGAATAATCGCAATGGTCTAGAATCGCTATGGCGAAGGTTTACTGTAGTACCACAATCAAAATAATATTTCGCCTCTATCACGTCTCGCGGGCTATTGCCTAACGCAAGGGAAATCCCGCGCCGTGCCGGTTTAAGGGGTAATTACTTAACTTATGTTCATAACAATTCTAATATTACTGACGCGTATTTTTACTGTCAGTTGAAACAGCCAAATCACTAACATGAATATCTGTCTCAGAGATAGTCTTTGTCAAGTATTAATGACTAATTACGATTCAAAAAGAGTTATTCTGTTCTACATCTGAGGCTATGTCCAAGGTTACGCACACCACACCATTTCGAAACCTTCCGGTTTCATATGCAAAAAAGGAACATCACGAACTTAGTATAGCCTCATGTTTTGAGTGTCGTAGAACATAAGTTAGCTTTCTCATCTCCCTAATTTTTTTTTTAAATAAAGTTGCATATTTAGTAGGCAAATTCCACACTCTAGATATTACGGGTCTTCTCATCGAGATAATGTCTTGAACCAGACATAACCCCTGACATATTTTTATCTTTTTATTCAATTGATTGTTGTTAAATCTCTATAATGTCGTTCCAAGCTAAGCAGCAGGTAGAATAGCGACAACTTTTTGAAAAAATCCCTTGGAGTGTCTCGACAATTAGGTCCAGAAAGGGTCTTACCCCTGACTCAGACCATAGAATCATTCAGGAGCCATTTCACTCAGGCAGAGGCATATCTTTACCTAATTGCACCCGTGGGTGTGCTCTTGCTCCTATTGTGAGCATACCTAGACATATCTTTTGTTGATGGAACTTGTTGTAAGTGCAAGAAATGATTAGAGGCAATGATGTGTACCTAGATCCCTACTACCTACTCATGTTTGCTACTGAGATTTGATGGTACGTATGTTAGGAACATCAGATAGGAGTTCTTCGGACACGCGCTCCTTAGGAACGGCAGAGGATGCTTTATTACTAGTATAGAATACGGAAATCTCGTTGTCCCTCCTAGGAGGTATACTATGAGGCTTACCTAAACTCCCACAGTCCATATGAAGCAGTCATGATAGCTGCAACGATATCGCTTGTCACCTAGGTCCTAGGTATAAAGATCTCTACGCTAGCGCTGGATGATTGGGCTGAAATCAACTTATACCTTAGCATGCAGGAAAGCCTCAGACGGGGATCAAAATATTAGCAAGGAAGTTTACCAATCAAAGCAGAAATATCATACTTATCTCCAGCTCTAATTGGCCCTGGACCTATGCGGTACTTATTTTGAGGCTATTGTGCACGTCAGGCATGGCAGAATCGAGCTCGAATCCCAGCGGTGGCGTTCATACTAAATATGCCGGTCATAGGGATCGGAATTAGCTGGAACCCGGAAGATGCACGTATGATGGAGCATGTGGATATGACGCCTCCTCGATCGACACGTTGGACTCCGCCACGTAGCTGACCGCCCCATCGCAGGCTCCATCTTGCAGCATAACAGGACCTTTAAGAAGGCCGAACGACCCTACACGAAAAATTTTACCACCTTCTTATTTGAAGAAAGAGCTCTCTCTCTCGTCGGAGATAAAAAATCGAATCGAAACAGCTTCGTCGTCGTCGCAATATGGGTTACTACAACAACTTCAACTTTCGAGCCGCGCCGCCCATACCGGCGTACTTCATCGGCGCGGGCAGCATACTGCTGGGCGTGCACTGCTTCGTCCGCCCCACACAGGAGTACGGCCGATTCGGGCTGCCGCTCGAGCCCGCGCCGCGGGCGAAGCGGGATCGGGGCGAGAAACGCGAACGTGGCGAACGGCGATCGAGCAGCGCGGAGGAGGGCCGCGCCTCGCCGCTGGTGTACATCAAGGGCGTGCGCGAGGTCACGTACGGCGTGGCGCTGGGCGTCCTCAAATGGCTCAAGCACGACGACGCCGTCACCGCCCTCACGGCCGTGCTCGCCCTCGCGGGCCTCGGGGACGGCGTCGTCGTATGGCTACACGGCGGGGAGAAGAACAGGAGGAAGGCCGTCGGGCACTGGGGCGCTTTCCTCATCCTCGGCGGGTGGTCCGTGTGGAGGTTCCTGACGACTGGCAGCAGCCCTAGGATGGTGGGATCGGGAGGCTTCCAGGTTTTCAGGAAATAACCTAATCAAAAAAAAATTTGTGGCGGGATCGGATGAGGGAAAAATTGGGCGTCCCTGCGTCAAGCCACTTTGCCCGACGAATTTCGGGGTTCCCATCGAAGGATTTGACACCGAGCGGGCGGGCGGGCTGGAAGAGGGATGATGCAGTAGGGCTTTTTTTTTCTTCTTCATTTCTGGAGGGGCGTGTTATATCATAGGCAGTTTTGGCCCGGAAGGGCCGGGGGGGTCATTATATACGGGTTGCATCACACGAGAAATTTTTTCTTATTTACATTGGGAGGAAAGTCTAGGTACTAGATAGGTTGGTAACTTACTACTTACCTATACGCTAGCATGACGTGAAAAAAAAGGTACAATACCAATCGAATTGTTATAGACGATCAGCTGATTGCGGATATTTCGGCGTTGCGATGTTTGCCGGGAGTTGGGTTCCGACGGTGTGGGAACGAGATGAAGACCTGGATCCTAGTAACCCCGCAATCTTTGATCCTACTATCCGTGATTCTCAAGGTTCACGATTTGGCGATCCCAGCCTCGAAAGCGTTGTGTTTTTATGAGTTTTTCATCTTAAGCGTAACCTCGGGTAAGGATTACGGCGAATTTGATGATTTTAGCGGTGAAGAAAACCGGAAGCGGTTTAGCGAACGCCGCCGAAGACTTTGGAGAAAGAAACCTTGGAGGAATTTGGAGTATGGAGGAGATTTTATGGAGTCATACTACTATGTACTAGACATGCAGCTACTGCTATGGGGTAGCTGGGTTGGAGAACCGATCAAAGATCGGGGTTTTAATGTTATAATAAAGAAGGTAGATCTTGAACGAGCTTCCGAGGTTTCTAGTAACAATGTTCCCCATGTTGGTTGTTTCTATGGGCTTTTACCAGTGGGACCTTCAGGATCATATCGAACAAGAACGATGAAGCTTCTCTGGAGCTACGTTGTTGGCACTTCGGTGCTCGCTGTGAGAGCTACGGCGACCAACTCGACGAAAGACTTTTCAAAATATGTGAATCCATTCATTGGCACCGAAGGTCCGGTCAAGGGCAGTGCTTTTAATGCTGGCAATGTCTTTCCCGGGGCCACCCTCCCGTTTGGCGCGGTCAAAGTTGGTATTGACACTACTCGGTTCGTATTTTTACCCTGTATAAGTCTTTCTGTGATATTGAACACAAGTTTGCTGATGAATATCATAGGTGGAATGTCTCGTGTAAGATTTAGCTCAAGCGATGATTCATTATTTCCTGCTAACACGTATGGTGATAGTTGCTGCAAACGGTGGATATACACCAGACGGAAATGTGACCGCGATCACAATGCTCCATGAAAGTGGGACAGGAGGTGCACCGACATACGGGCTTATACCTCAGATGCCTCTTACGACCCTCGAAGGTGTCAATTTACTAGACAACCTGACCTACATGCAAACCAGAGTTGGCGAAGATGTGGCTACCGTCGGGTACTATAAGACACAGTTTCAAAGCGGCGTAACTGCCGAGATGAGCGCCAGCATGCACGCCGGAATCATGAAGTACACATATCCTCAGAGTGCGGACGGCCGTTTCGTTCTCGTCGACCTGAGCCACTTTCTCCCAAGCGCTGGAAGGACGGAACAGTGGTACAGCAACGGGAAGCTTGAACGTAGCGACGACGGCACTTGGTACTCGGGTTATGGCGTTTATCGGCAGGGGTGGTCTGGAGGCGGTGACTATCGAGTGTATTTCTGCGCTCAGTTCGACTCGACTCCGTCGCAGGTTCAATTATTCTCAGGAAAAGCGACGGATCCGTATTGGCCAAATACCACTGACGTCCGACCGACCTTTACCAACCAGTCTCAGATCGAAGGCGGAATCGTAGGATATCAGTACGCCGACCGAATTGGTGCCTTGTTCAGTTTTCCATCCAACGCCACAACCGTTCAATCCAAGGTTGGAATATCTTGGATCTCAGCACACAAGGCATGCCAATTCCTCGAGGAAATTCCCCACTGGGATCTACAAGCAGTACGAAATGCCGCGAAAGACCAATGGAACTCGGACGTCTTCTCAAAGATCGATGTCACGACCACGAACGAGACCCAGCTAGAAATGTTCTATACGGGGATGTACCATGCCCACTTACTCCCTTCAAACAGGACGGGAGAAAATCCTAACTGGGTGTCTGATGAACCTTACTATGATGACTTTTACACCATTTGGGACACATTCAGATGTCTGAGTCCCCTCCTGACTCTTATCCAACAGAAGACTCAGATCGGAATTGTCAGAGCTTTGATCGATATTTGGAGATTCGAAAGATTCATGCCTGATGGAAGAAGTCATAACTATAACGGAAGAGTTCAAGGTGGCTCTAATTCTGATAATGTGCTTGCCGATGCATACGTAAAGGGGCTCCGGGGTGGCATTAATTGGGCCGATGGATACGCAGCTATGAAGACCAATGCGGAAGTTCAACCCTACAATAATTTTGATCTCGATGATCCGACCGGAAGTACGAAAGAAGGTCGCGGCGCTCTCGACGACTGGAAAAAATATGGTTATGTGACACCTTCCAAAGGCCGATGTCTTAGCAAGACGGTCGAATACTCTTTGAATGATTTCTCGCTATCTCAAGTCGCTAAGGGAGAAGCTCCTGAAGATGTGGCGAAGTATCTCAATCGCTCAGCGTGAGGATCCAGTTCCTTATGATTTTTTTTGAAAAGGGTGTTCTAACTTTGAAAATAGCGGATGGCAGAAAACTTGGGCTCCAGACGTAACATCATTGAACATCACCGGTTTCCTCGCCCCGATGTACCCGAATGGTAGCTACCAAGAGTATGACCCACTGTCGTGCGGTGCCTGCGAATGGAGCAGTATTAGCTATGAGGGTGTTCCGTAAGTTTCTTGTCTTATACCCTACCTAATACCTCACCAACATTTGCTGATAATTCTCTAGCTGGGAGTATACCTGGACAATCCCATTCGACATGGAGACGCTGATATCTCTTATGGGAGGTCCGGAGAAGGCGGAGGCAAGACTCGACACCATGTTTATTCCGGGCCTTACCCGATCAAATCAAGGCGGAAACAGCATTGGTTCAACCATATTCAATCCCGGAAACGAGCCGAGCTTCATGACACCATTCTTATATAATTACTTCTCGAAGCGACAACACAAGTCTGTCCAGAGATCACGCGAAGTCGTCGACCAGTACTACAATCCCGGGCGCTCGGGTATCCCAGGGAACGATGACGCAGGGGCGATGGGCAGTTGGCTAGTCTGGAACATGATCGGTCTGTACCCCGTGGTAACTCAGCCGGTGTACCTAGTGCTTGCCCCGCGATTCGAAGACATCACATTGAAGCTTGGAGAAGAGGGTGCTTCTTTGAGGATAAAGGCGACAGGCCTAGACAAGGGACCGTATGTCCAAAGTCTTAAAGTGAATGGCCAATCTTGGAATAAGAGTTGGATTGGACACGAAGATATAGTCCGACCTGGCGGACAGGATAGCTTATTGGAGTTCGAACTTGGTGCTAACCAGACGGCGTGGGATGTTGGTGATGTACCACCTAGCCCAGGCCATATCACACTTTGATGGAAGCCTACCTAGGCCCTAGGTAGGTAGACACTATTCGGTAGGCATTTAAGTCTGCGATATATTGAGAATAAAAATAGTCTTAATTGTTCTTCTGTTATCCTATGTCGTGAAGTTCTACCACTTACGAGACACTGCCAGATGTTGTAGGCTGTGCTAGCAGACCTTCTAAATGAATTGTATAGGTAAAGAATGTACACCTCCCTGAGATGCCGCTTGATCCTGCAATTCTCCAATACCGATGGGGCCATCATATAAGCTGCACAATACAAATTGGGTCGCCGCAAAATTGGTTCGGACGGTATGGAAGGTATTATTATTGGCGTCGATCTCGACTATAACTACGGTCTTATCCCTCTCAGATCGCTCATCTAGAATGGCAAACCATTGCGACTGGGTGCAATGGCGCGCAAGTTCCTCCGTTGACTTGCCTATGAAGGGGTAATCGCGTATTTGAAGAGGTGGCGACGATACGACGCGAGGATGGGACTCCGTGGCATCGGCCATGATGGAGAGGAGCGGGTCTTTTACTAAAGTTGGCATTGATTTATGACTTAACTCGTAGACGTACTGATGCGATTTGAAAAGAAACTCTTCTATCGTCTTTCCCGTCGCATCATGTTAATGATCCTCTTCAATCGGACAGAGATCGGATTGATACTCACTGATAGTGGCATTGATGCAGTACAGAATGCCGGGAAAAAAGGCCTTGCCATCGGCGACGTTGAAAGTTGTTCGCTAGCCATAGTTACGAGCCTGTATTGGTTTAAGGGCGATGACTCCGAACTTGGGTATCTATGGATATGATCAGGTATGAACTTCAGAACAGGATTATTTATAAATCTATGCGCGTTAAGTCCCGTGATCCGTATAGCAAACAAATCAATCGCACATTATGAGTGCGATTATGATGCGCAACTTCTCCTATGTGAGTTGTTCCACTTATGTGCGTTACTCACGGTGTGTATGAATCAATTCAATTTTGTTACACAGTAAATATCTCTTCAAATGTGTAAATAGGCATGAATCATACGAGACTTGATGTTGCTGACTTGACTCAATGCCTAATTAATAATACGGGAATATACCCAAGTCCTAGGTAGAAATGCCATTTGATGCACACAACCATCCTAAATATCGTGGACGGGAAGAAAAAGGGGTTTAATACCGTATTTTTCGTAGCATTAAGCACTTGTGAAAGAAAGGGCTCGGACCGAACCCCCAAGTTCTTTGGTGGCGTAATTGAAGATCCCAAAGCGATAGCCCATAAAATAAGACCAGCCATTATACATGGTATAAGGCTCTCCTAGCTGAGTAAATTTCTGCCCGTCAGTGCTGTATGAGAAGTTAGCAGCGTAAGTGCCGCTCGCACGCGCATCTAGTGACGCGCGAAGCCATAGGATCTTGTCGGATGGGATGTTCGTTTCCGTAGCAACTATAGTCCCGTTGCTCGTCGTATTCCATGCTGATTCCTCTTGTGTAAGGTTGTGAACGACGTGTAACGCATATTCTGTGCCATCGCGATAAATACCGATATAGGCGGTGCGATCGCGGAACGCTGCAAGCCCAAACCGATCGCCATCGGCCATTGTGCTAAAATCGACTCGCAGAGTGCCGATCGGAAATTCGCCATGGACTCGATGAGTTAACGTATTACGCGCTGCGAAAAGATCGTCTGTAATAGTTGCAGTAGATAGGACGAGACTACCATTGCCGACCTTATACTTGGTTTCATCCGGATTATGGTTCCATTCCCAGCCAGGACTCAGAGAAGTACCGTCGAATGTGTCGGTACGGGTCCAGCTTTGCACCAATACCAGTGGAAGTGGCGCTGGATAAGAGGAACCCCACCCTCCAGCTCCGTCCGCGACAAAAGAAGGGAAGCCGTCATCTTCCCAAACGACGGGAGCTAAGACCGGTATGCGGCCATTTGGGTACGCCCATGTGAAGGACATATAATACCAGTCGCCTGTAGAAGCCTGGATGAGACTTCCCTGGTGAGGCGCTCCTCCATTTGCAAGCGGGGACTTGACGTTGTCTACTAGTATCTTGCTCTCGTACGGACCCCAGGGACTATCGGATTTCCAGATGTACGTAATATCACCCGGGTGATCATCAAGGATATAGTAGAAGCCATCTTTCTTGTACATCCGGTTCCCTTCAATTCCGTCTTTCCCCACGTCTGAAGCGCTGAAGATATGTTTTGACTCTACCTGACTGAGTCCGTCCTCGGATAATTGAGCGACAGATACGTCTGTAGAACCATATACCACGTACATCGTATCGTCGTCGTCGATGAGAAGACCGCAGTCATAGTAGCAAGTTCCTCCCGGAAGCACAGCCGCCCTAGTCCATGGCCCGGCGATGTCTTTAGCAGTGTAAATGTAAGTGTACCAGAAGTCGATGCAGCCAATCCAGTACCACAGCCCATTACTCTCACGGAAACGCATGGTAGAAGCCCATGTACCTCCGCGATATGCATGCCCATTTGTTAAATTGTACCTTTCGTCGAAATTGAGAGAAGGCACAGAGTGGCCTATGAGTTCCCAGTTAACCAAATCTCCCGATCTTAGAATAGGGGCACCCGGGCTGTAGTGCATATTCGAAGCAGAGAAATAGTATAGCCCGTCAGGGCCAACTGAGACGTCATTGTCGGCGAAGTCTTCGTAAACCACTGGGTTCTGAAAAGAGTCTAGTCGGTTCTGTAGCGATTGATCAGCAGGGCTTGGTGATGAAGTCCCCTTTGACTGTCCTAGGTTGAACCATAGAAAATCTAGGGCCAAAATTGTCCACTTCATTTTCATAGTATGTTAGTTTCTCATGTTTAGTGGCCATCAAACCGCGTACTGTGTGCTCATTATGCTGAAGAGATACCTTTCTTATATAATCGAGAATGATAAATTTCTTTTCATCCTGAAAACGACCTCTGTTGTCATCAGCACATATAGCATGTTGATAAATGTAGCGCGCTTCTACTAAAGGAGCATCTATTACCGGAGTGGTATCGTGGGCGATCTGTGATGCCACTAAGCTCAACTAAGCTGTCCTGATCAGATGTTAATTGCTGGGGTGTGCTTAGAACCCCTTTGTGCCCCGTTCGGCGATGCGACATCGTTCTCTGGGTACATACCTGGTATCTTGCATATTCAACGCTTGTCTTGTTCTGCAGACGTGATTTTATGTAATTTAGTATAGACAAGATCTTCCAATCATCATTTCCTGACAGGTATTTGGACAGGTATTTGCTGGAATTTCATGTAAATGAATATACACTTGACACATAGTTGTCGGGTATGTGATGAATTGTTTCGAAGGTTGAGCTCAGTTGCTGTATTGTATATTGCGAAAGCTCTAGGAGTCTAGGTACCTTATGAGGCCTAGCTAGGTACCTTAGGTAGGCAGCCACTAGGTAATAGTAGGTATACTCTTGTTCGGGTTCGTCGCGTAACATTGAGAACGGAGACATGAAAGTATATACTATGTAAAGTGAAGCAGTTATGTTTCACATTTCCCCCCATGATTCTTTTCTCCCCATTTCATTGCGATCTGGGTCTCAGGCGTTTGTAATCTGGATACTTGCCGTAGGTGTATGGAGTCTGGAGTCTGGACAGAGTGGGAGGAAAGAGAGTGGGAAAGGAAAGGTTGGTGTGGGACATGGATGAGTGATGGAAAATAATGCGACCGAAGACATCGCACAAGAGGGCAGGAGGGTAGAGAGGTATGAGATAAGATCTGAGTTTATTCCAACTTGGGATAGTATCGATAGACCCTAGAAGAGAAGAAGAGAAAGAAAAGAAAAGAAGCCATGGAAGTCCCACAATATACGGGATTTGCAATTGCTTGTTTATCACGACTTCCTTGGATGATGATTGCCCAGGCAGCCCAGGTGAGAACTTTCAGCGTTCGAGGCTTCCTCTGCTCCTACCTCGCGGAGAAATAGCAGCCCACTAAAGCCCACTAAACCTTACTGGGACAAGGGGTATCGGGGTAAAATCCTCGGGGGTGCTAAATCGTGGAGCCCCCAGAGTTTCCAAGGTTGTCTTGGCCAATCCCACCAATTCTAGGCCGTTAATTCGGCCAAATATTGGTAACTTTAGGTAACTTTGGGTAACTTTACCTTGCACTTTACCTTGCACTTTACCTGGTACGTTCAAGGTTAACGGGCAGTTACCCACCTGGCAGTTAACACACACCTGGGCAGTTATCCAGTTATCCAGTTATCCATCGAATCGTCGACCTTCGCTCGTTTCTTATCTTTTCTCGTTTATTTCTGGCCATGAGGCTCTCGCCTCGATTGATCCCGCGCTGAGCTGCAGCTGCAAATACTCGACTTTGAGTGGCCGGAAGAATTACTTTGGACCACCGAGTAATTTTTCCCGAGGCTATTTTGACCAGGTTGCTAGTCGTCGCACGCGCAGCGTCGTCTCCAACTTTGCGACTTTATCATCAAAGCCCAAGCTTCAACCTATTTAATACCACACTTTGCTACCATGAGACCATGAGCTAGCTTTCATGTATAAATCCACTAGCCCGAACCTCGAGATGTCTTTCGCGATAATCACCTACGATCGCATGACTTGATCGACCAAGAAAGCAGTCTATATCGAAGCAAAACAGTGAGAGTCACATACTGTACATGTGCCGCCGATGCGCCGCCGTCGTTATTTTCCCTTCTTTGACCCAACGAAAGCCCGAGACACGTGTTGCAAATGAAGAGCATACCACTGAAAACAATTCCGATATAGTATCAGGTCTTATAGAATCGGCACAAGGCCTTTAAGACCTCCAAGACCTTCCTTCAGCCTAGAGCTTTGGTCGTCGTCTTTTAGGGCACAATGACGACAGTCCAACAACTTCACCCGGCCCATACGCCGTCTCGTTCTCCCGGCAGTAATGGCGCAGTCATGTCGTCCGCCGAAGCAGATGCAACTCAAGCATCGCGGTCGTTAGTCTCCAACGGGACAAGCGACACTAGTGGCTTGCGAAAAGGTGATACTCGAACGGTCGTCATCATTTATGGCCCCAGACAAGAGAGTATAGTATCAGTCTTTGCCGACGTCTTGGGGAAACCTTACCGAATGGCAGATAGTTTCCAAGGTATAACTTCTCTTGAGCAAGATTTGGTGCTTGGAATTTCGCTGGAGAGTGCCAAAATCGATATTTCCACCCGAAATAGGGACGCTGTGGTTGCCATCAACGCTCATAGCATCAATCTCGGAATGCCTCCGGATACATATATTTCTGCACAATGCGATTACGAATATCTGTATCCCGGAACGTCTTTCTCACGTCGGGACCTAGCTCGATTCATATCCTTTACTCTCGGTCAGATCAATCACCATGATTCGCTCATGTCAAAGCCGCGCACCTATTTCATTTCAACCACATTTCCTGATGTGCGTGCTGCTCTTCCAAACCTTGATATTCTCACCGTCGGCGCTGATGCGGTGGAATTACGCGTCGATCTCCTGAAGGAGCCTTTGCATGACGGTAGCTGCGCGCCGATACCTAGTCTAAGCTATGTTGGCGAGCAAGTCATGCTCTTGCGCCAGAGGACCGAGCTACCTATTATTTTCACCACCAGATGTACAAGCGAAAATGGCAGATTTCCTATGGACAAACCCGACTTGTACTACGAATATCTTTTCCGGGCTATTCAGTGGGGCGTTGAATATATCGATGTTGAGCTTTGGCTTCCCGAATATATTCGTCGGAAGTTATACGAGAAGCGCGGAAGCAGTCGCATCATGTCTGCTTTCCACGATTTTTCTGGCACTTTCAAATGGCCTTCATCTCAGGCGGAGTCGATATTTCTTGAATCTCGGAAATATGCAGATATTATAAAAATGATCTCGATAATTAATGACCCCAACGAGAATTTTGAATTGGAATATTTCCGTTCCAAAATTCGTGCCGAGTATCCAGGTTCGCCCCCTCTATCTGCGGTCAACATGGGGGAGACTGGACAATTTTCAAGGACTCTAAACAAAGTCTTCACACCCATCACCCATCCTCTCCTCCCGATCATTGCCGCACCAGGTCAGCTGAGCGCTGCTGAGATTAATGCAGCTTTGTCAACCCTTGGCCAACTTCCGAAGAAGAGCATTTATGGGGTCAGCAGTCCGTTTTCTCGTATCGCGACACCGTATGCGCCTTTCTATGAAAAATGCTTCAACGAACTTGGTCTACCTCACCAATTTTCCGTTGTGGAGAGGCAGTCAAAAGATTCAGGCTTCATAGAGACTCTATGCAACCAGAAATCATTTGGTGGTGCTTATCTAAGTCCACCTGTATCGCTGTCAAGCCTCATGAACAACTGTTCCTTCTTTGCAAGTCTCAGCAACGGACCAGGCCTGTCTATTACCGAAGCAGCTCGCACAATTGGTATGGTTGATACCATTATTGTCCGATCCTGTTCGTCGACTCCGCCGCCTTCAGCTCCTCCTGCTACTCCATCTAGTTTTCATCGGAAAGGTGACACATCCTTTGGTCACAATGCTAATGGGCTGCCCCTAAACTCGTCGCTCATCTTCGATAACGCAAATTGGCGTGGCCTTGTGAGCACCCTAACACGCGACCTAGCGCCATCTGCCTATGTCGACCGTGCAGCGCTCGTTCTAGCCACCAACGCTGACGACGCAGCGTCGACTATGTATGCATTGAAAGCGCTTCGTATCGGCAAGGTATACACCGTTGGATTCAAGACACCCCCCGATCTAGCACGTGGACTCGAAGTTCAACCTTTCAATAACTTAGAGAGCCTTCAACGGGCAAGAACGGTACACGATAAGGCCAACCCGTTCGTGATCATCTCTGCTCTAGGACCTGAGAAGTCCAATATTGTCGGAATGCTTGTGCGCGTGTTTGGGGGCTCAAGGGGCCTATCGACACAAATCCGCAAGGTTTTCCTAGACCTCGCCGATGGACCGAGGAAAGGTGATCCGAGCCTGATCGCCGAGCAAAGTGGCTTTGCCACGTACGGTGTAGCAGACACAACGGCATTCACAACTGTTCAAACCTTCAGGCTGCTCGTCGGCCAGAACGTGCCATATAGCTTCGTGCGGCTCGCCAGCGGCCAAGGAATGTTTTAAAGGAGCCACATATACATATACCCCCAGAGTAGAGTAGTTGGATTTCGACATATGTGATAGTATTGGACTTTGATATATGGAATTTATCTATGATATAATTAGACGAGTTTTTGGTTTGGATGGTTCTGACTGAGAATGGATCTTACATTTGAACAGCTTAAGATTTAGTCCCGGTACACATTCGCTCACTTCTTGATCTATCCCCATTGTTCACACAGGGCCCCAAGGCCTACTAGAAGAATACCTACGAGGTAGATTGTTAGCGCCTAGCACATCTCGGGGCTCCACGGGCCCTTCTGTGCTGCCTAGAGGCATGTATGCAGCCACACATACTCAGAGGCGCCGTTAAGCTCCAACACCCCCCTCTCAACAGCCGATTGTACTACCCAATTTGTTTCATCGGAGTTAACCCACAGAGCCTAAGCACTACCTAGACTGCATGTGCATGTTGAGGTCATAATACAGTACGACCAAGGTCGAACGGCTCGGAGTTTTGTTAGAGTTTGGGAGGTGGTTTTCGTTAATGTGACCTTGCGCTATAGGTCGGGTCAATTCCCGGGCGGCTGCCGAAAGTGAGCAGTCAACTACGATGTGGAGTTTGGAGGCGTCTTACACAACGACTTATACAAGCCACCTCGTACTTTTTGTCAAGCAGATTGCCTAGAGAGGTATGTCGTGGATGCTTGACTGGGCTGATAAGTATAAACTGATGTGATTATCAGGTATATTTAATATAGACCACGGGTACCTGAATCGGTCTATAACCTGATAAACAGCCTTGAAGACGTAGTGGAAGACTTGTTGATGTTTTGACAGGCTATCATTTATTAACATTATCTGCATGTTATAACGAAATACGTCGGAGCCTAGGATGTGTACTACATTCAGGCATGTTCTGGCGAATACTTCGCGAGACAAAGCCACATGCAGCCAGCCTTACGGAAAAGGTTGCCTACATCGAGGCCAGTGCGGAGAGCTTCACCGTGGAATCATACAGTATTCGTCCCAAGCCCGAATCCATGATCTATCTATAAGCCTATCAAATCCGAAATCCTACCGCTTTTGGTCATGTCGCGAGTGTAACATGTCAACATTGCAAGCTAAGACTTACAGGACGGGTACAGGGTTATCCTGTTGTCCGGATCTGTCACCATCCTAGGCCGACATGACCGAAGACTGAGAGTAACATATCTCGGGCGAGGAGCCGCATCGCGGATAGTCCTGTCGCGCAGACATAATTCTGTTAAAACAATATTTAACTTTTCATTTACATAACTTCATAAAAAATTGCTGCTACTTACATACCTAGGTATTCCACAAAGAGATGGAGGGGAACTCGGGTCTTTTACCGGCGAACATTGACCCGGCTTTTCACGGCATCTTCTCACCCCTGCTTGGCCTCGCTCGGAATACACACCCGTGTCTTCTTCCGAGATGAGTACCAAAGATCCAAAAGAGGCACAAAAATTTCCTATCTAGTTTCACACGTGCTTCTGTCACGACCGAGATTTACATATTCTTCAATATGGATTATTGTTGCAAAATCCGCACGTCGATCTCTGCGCTGGGTTCGATATCGTACGAGGCTCCCTCGGTAACCTTGTATGTACGGAAAAGGAAGGACGCGAAGTTGGATCGGTCCTCTCATTTGTCTACGGCAAGGCTCTGCAACACCAAAGGGATCTGATATCTCGACCCACGGCCATCTGCTCGGGTACTCCCCATGCTGTTAAACGTCCCCAAGAGTTAATACTATGTGGATGCGTGAACACAAGGCCCCGCCGGCTAACACTGCTTCTTCCATCCTGTCGGTATCCGTCTTGAATAGGGCGTTGATATCGATTAGACCAATGAGACGTCTGCTGATCATGACAATTTAGGAGCCACACAAAAAATGGTTGACGTCTCGCCATTTCAAACGCCGTTGGCTCCGGGATGATGCCTCGAATTCACGTCATGAAAAAAGAATTTCCCGGTTATGCCTACCTAATTCTGAAGTACGGAGATCCTGGATTGTCTGAAGCATGGATAAATTAAACTAATGACTTCGATAAGCATAACACGTTAATTCCTGATAGACGCTGTTGTTGCGGTGTTTTCAGACAGCCAGCCTTTGCTCGTCGTTTCCTAGTACCTCGCGCCGCGCGCGTTTACTCTCTAGGCTTTTCACCGCTAGGACGAGAAAAGTGTACGAATAGCGGTTAGATGTCTAGGTGCTCGAGATTTTTTTTTTATAAAAAAAGAAAAAGCGGGATTGAGGCGTAGTTTCAATACAGCACTGAGCGGACGAGCTAGATTTATTGATTAACTTTTTTAGACAACCGGTGTTACTCGGAAGCAGAGATGTAACGGAATGATAAAATTTTGGTGTTCGGGTCTACATTCAGAGCCGAAAGCTCTTGGGATAGGGAACTACGTTCTTAATAAACGTAAGAAAACCGTGTGGACCTAAACAAGTCTCTCGATAGATGCTCAATGGGAGTTAAGTTACGAGGGATCATCTCTGAAATGCCCAGCAGACTGCCCGAGCACTTGTAAGGTGTGCACGGCCTAGTTTTACGTTACTGATACCGACTTCATATATCGGGCGAGAGCAGCGTTTGCATAGTACGGTTCCGTCGTCGCCGTGGGCGGTCATGATCTCGGTCGCATATTAGGCTGGGGACCCTGCAACCGCGTAAAACCTGGCTGAAGACAATTGAAGTCTTTCAAGATCAGTCTAGAATACACAAGTTCTCAAGCCTAATAGTATGGTATACGCCAAGCCGGTAAGAAGACTTATCTTTTTTTCCTTGACGTTCCGAGGTATATCTAAATTTGGATAGCTCCGAAGGGAAAGAGAAATTCTTCAGAAAACATACATACGCCTGAATTGAGACCCATTCCGGTTGATTCAAGCCACAAGACGCCTAAGGAAGCCCAGTTTAGACATCCGGCCGAAAGAGATTTACCAATGTGACATGCCGATGGAACGCCTAGCAAGCTAGGAACGCCCCATCGCATAAGATCCATTAGGATAGATCTGGGGCAGCTGGGGATCACAAGCATCACAAGCTACCGTACAAGGTATTCAGTACCCAACCTTGACAACTCGTGATGATGCTTAATACCTCTTTAAAACCACCTCATAGAGAATCCTCTAAGAACGGTGGAGTCGGCGCTTCTACGGCTTAGGATACCAGGATACCAGGGTGAAAGTGTTAGTCAGGATGGATTAAGGAATGGATTAAGGATTAAAACAGGTCATTGGTGCGCAACTAAAGAGTCCCGTTCATCGTGGATCCCTAGCACGTGGTTCTACTTTGTGAAGAAGGTGAAGAGTTGGAGTTCTCCCCTCCTCCGTGGGCTTTTGCCCCTTATAATCACCACCTCCAATTCTTTCTATTGCCATAGTAGGTTCGATCCTCCGCTGGGTATTCTATGCATTCTACAACTCCCCCTTGCTACGTACCTACCTACCATTCTAGGCTCGAGCTGAGTGGCATCTTAGTGGCACTCACTACCTACCTAGGTACGCAGTATTAAGCTTAAGAGCTTATAAGAATGAACATTTTACGGCATAAGCCGGAACTAACCTCTAACCTCTAACCTCTGGCCACTTCTGCAAGTACCCAGTTGGCTCATTCAGACTAGACTACTAGACACCCCCCCAAAATTCTGGTGGCTTTCCGACTTCTTGGTCCGAATTCGAATTCGTTAGCCAATACACATCCTTGTTCTTGTTACCCTCTCGACTCCCCTGCAACTTTCCCCAGTTGCCCCGTCAGGTCCCGCATTGGCAAGGACATCCAAGGGCAGACACGAGCCGAGTGGATTATGGACAGGGCCATGCTAGAAGCAGGTCTTTTGCGGAGAACTCTCAACTTTTGGGCGTCTTCCAGCATCTTGCGAGGATATCCTAGGATGTTCGGCAGGGTTAACACGCCCTAAACCCCAACCTTTTACTAGAAGTCTGCTACTGGCCATGGATCTTCTTGCCTTCTTACATCACCCCCTATATACCAGAAGTATCCCAGCTATATCCCAGTAGTATATCCCAGCTATATCCTAGCACCTCTCCGCATGAACCGCGACCCATTCTTTTTCCCATCTGAACTAATACTTGCAGACCACAAATCTCCCTGCATTACGCGGACCTAAAGCCGTTGTCGCTATTCTTTTATTAGTCCTGGTCCGCCGTGTCTCGCAATGTCTCCAATTTCTAGAAATATAGCTGTGTCATTGGGCGCGTCTCAGTACCTGCACTAGGTATCCGTACAATACGATTATACGATATGCAGCAACACTGACATGACCCTACACATGTAGCGCCATTCGTCGTTCCACCTTGGACACTTGACCTGAGAAGCCGGCGACGCATTCAACAAAAGCCAAGAGAAAGGATGAGAATTCCATCGACGATCCACCATAGTCCTCTATTCCAGTAGAGAGAGAGAGGAAGTCTAGGAAATAGTGAAAAGAGAGATTGGGTATGTTCGACTTGACTACGGCACTTTCGATTTCTTGTCCTCCAGAGATCTTTCAACGAGACGGGGACATCCAGGATCCACCTTGTCCATAATTACTCACCGCAAACCGTTGCGACGGTGAATCGGATCACGATGAGTGTCGCACCTCTCCCCGGGATTCAACCCATCATCATGTCGCGGCCCCAAATCGGCATCGAGCGATTACCTAGTCGCCGTATGGGAAATGAACCACGAGAAGCAATGAATTGCAAATCATGTCGGAAGCGTAAAGTAAGGCTCTTAAGCTGGCGATAGCGATCTAATTACCTGGGCTGCTCTTGTTGAACGACTCTAACACATGACTTTCTTGATGTAGATTAAGTGCAACCGATTACGCCCGTCCTGTGAGGCTTGTCAAGTTTTTCAATGTCCTTGCGTATATGGTACGTGACCGGTGTTTTTCTGTTCGCGAAGGGAGTCCTTCGAGTTAGATTGAAACGGCAGAGCTAATGGCTTACAGACGCGGTGCCAAAAAAACGAGGGCCTAAGACAGATGTGCTAGAAGCACTGCTGAAGAGGGTAGACGGTTTAGAAGCCCAGCTCAAAGACCGCAGGCAATCTGATGCCTCGCCAACTGCTGGACAATCACAACACGCTGTGATAGAGGAAGCACTTGGGCCTATAGCTACAGAACAGGCCTCTGAACCGAAGTCGAAACGGCCGACCATAGATAATGTTCAGACAACGGAGATTGCCGCAGAATCAGCGATATACTCACCTACATTCACCAACGAGCCTCCCACTCCTAGCATCCAAATAGATGCGCTTCTTGATACCTACTTCAGCCGCTTCCACGCAAAGCCTTACCACATCATCGATGAATCGTCAGTCCGGCAACGATTACAGCTCGACCAATTACCTAGTTATCTCATGCACGCCATCTACGCCGTTGCTGCAAGGTTGGTCTGTGTACCACGGTCCACGAGTGAAAGTTACTAAAATTATAACAGATACACGGCTTATCCCACCGGATATCAATCTGCGGTTAAATTGAGCGAAGAATACGCTTTTCGATCTAGGAATGAGATTGATACCGATGAACCATCTATCGATGCACTCCAAGCTCTTCTTCTCCTTGTCACCGCCTTCACTGCTGCTGGCAAGGGGAAGAAGGCCTATATGCTTTTAAGTATGTTGCAAGATGGTTATCGATTTAGTTCTAAGAATATGTCATACGACCATGGGCTAATACTTACCTAGCAACTGCCATTGGTATGGCCATGGCCCTCGAGTTACACCGAGAGGTTGACTTGCACTCACGTATCACAACTGTTGAACGTGAAATAAGGAGGCGATTGTTCTGGACCTGCTACCTTCTCGATAGGTTCATGGCCTGTGGTTCAAAACGCCCATGCATCATCAGCGATCGAACGATTCTCTTGCGCCTACCGTGCTGGTCTCCGGGCCCAACCTCTTTGCCGGTCGAAGGCGATTTCTTTCAGAACGGATCTAATCTTCAACATATACAAGGTAGTGGGAGAAAGTCGCAAGGGAGCAGCGGTATGCTCATCGATATCAGCCGGATTCTAGGAACAACCAATAGATACTTAGCAGCTGGTGGGGTCAAGGGCGACTCCCATTTCCCTTGGCATGCTCTCTCTGAATTATCAAAAATTCGACAAGACCTTGACGTTTGGGCTTCTGGAACAGACGATGTCTTCTCGAGTGTAGACACCCTGTTTGGACAGCCCGATTCGACCGTCCTCGTTCTCAGCAAACTTGTATATCATTTGATTCACTGTCTCATATATAGACCCTTTTTACCAATTAATCTAGCAGAGCTTGCTGGAACGAGCCAACATCAATCTTGGCAAATAGAAGCAACGAACATATGCTTCCTACACGCCAATGCGATCGCCGAATTAGTTGAACTCGGCAAGCAAATGGCTTCTATCGAATGGCCCGCCTTCGTCGGATACTGTATATGCACCGCAGGCACTGTTCACATTCACGGAGCACACTACACTAAGCATGGAGGAGAAAATATGAGCGTGTTTTCTTCCTCGTCCGAATTTTTATCCCGGGGACTACATCAACTTGACGAGCTTAGCTACACGTGGGCAAGTGTTCTGCCTCAACGCGACACCTTACAAAACATTTACAATGCCCACGCCGAATTAATTAAAGGTCTCGCAAACAACTCGATGCGGTACCCTCCGACTTTGGCCCTTGAGGACTTCTTTGACCGCTATTCGAATATCGGCAGACCAGGTGGTCTCCCGTTTACATTCAACGCCATGAATCTAAGATTATCAGATGCCACCGTAGAGTTCGCTTCAGATTCATATAACGGACCCGAATTTTATGCAGCCCGCGTCTACGCAGACTCGGAGCGGTCTCATATAAAGCGGAAAATCGCTAGCCGGAGGCGATCGGAGTTGAGGAGTCTGACTCCGGTAAATACGACACATAATGGTCCCCTCTCTTCTGGCCTACCTACACCCACGGCCCACTCTCGCCACTTCTCATTCTCAGCCACCCAAAGCCCACAATCAACGCTTCAGGGCTCTAATACGTTTTCTTCGCAAGGCACAAACACCACTCACATGACGCAACAGAAACGCGGATCTATAGACGACCAAGCTAACGCTGCGGCGGCAGCAGCAGCAGCAGCCGCGGGATTCGACTCAGTGTCCGAACACCAATCCCAACAGATGCAGACGATGAATGCGGCGCCCTTCTCCCCGTCGTACCACTACGCGACTCCAAGTCCGAGCGGCGACAACGAAAGTAGTCTTGGGGTCGCAAGTTATGATCCGATGTTCGGGACTGTGCCGACAAATACGTTCTCGTCTCCTACACCTTGGCACGGCGCTAACGTGGGTTTGGGAATTGGCGTTCATGGACACGGGAATGGTAATGGTAATGTAGACGACCGCCAGAACCACGCTCCAAGCCCAGGGGCAGGCAGCACGGGCACGAGCGGGAACGGCGAAGAAAAGGATCCATTTTTAAGTCTGTTGGAGCAGCTGGCCGAAAACGAACACGCTATCGGGCAAGGGAAAGAAATTGATTTTTTCCTCGCTGGGGCGCAAGCATAAGGAGCTTGTTTCCCCGTTACTACAGTCTGTTGAAGCTTACCTATACGTTACATGATTTGGGGATGGCAGCGGTGATTTCTGTACTACGACACGACATGACGAGACGGGCTTCATGACACTGCCCCTATAATACCTAAAAAAGAGGCGGCTTGTTGTGTTTCAAAACCGCTGGTCGCGGTGTTTACGAGGCTAATCTATATGTGTGCGATATTCGGACGATATGCGATATGGCAAGGGGACAGAATTGTAATTATAGGCGGGAAAAGGAAAAAGCGTCGTCCTTGGAGTATATACATATTGTATGTTGTTTTTGGCATTTAAGTAAGGGACCACCACCTACCAGGTACCTAGGACAGCATAGCGTGTTGAACTGTGAATATTCAACTTCTATTACCAACTCATTACCTAGGTACTTATATCTAAGGATATTACTGAACATTTCGAGTGTGGCTGTTACAATTGAAATCGTGATAGTTGCGGCCTGCTTGTTAGGAATTCGATACACTGGATGTGATCACGATTCACCTGCCTCGTAGACCTCGGCTCTCTCGATTATCTTGATAATCTTCACTTAGTGAATCACCCCGGCCCTATAATACAACCAAGTTTTCGCAACTTTCGCGTATCGCTCTCATTAAGCGGATTATGGGGAGCCCTGCTAGCGGACGTCACATATTAAGATCTTTCGGTGCTTGCTTACGCACACACATACCTACCTACTTACCTACATACACCCATACACACGTAGGTACATAGTTGGCAGGTAGTCGGACCGGGAGTTGGACACTCGCTCAGGGCCTCAGGCGTTGCGGCAGGTTCTCATCCGACGGGGCGGAGGCTAGGCTCGGTGCGACGACACCCAACCCAAGGCTCTCAAGCTGCCCATGCTCCTTCAGGCACGAAATGCATACCGTAATTTGGGGTGCGCGCATACTACTACATACATCCATGGATGGCGGTAAGACGAGCCGCTAGCGCGGGAATATGGGGGGCGGTGGGATGTCCTAACTGAGGAAGCTAGACTGGGTGGCCGAGCGTCAGCGTATTCGGCATCGTCGTGTGATTTATAGGGAGGATTTGGAGAATGGGGAACTTTTTTTTGGGGGGGGGGGAGATGATGGGGAGAATTTTTTTCGGTTTGGGGATTCAGCCCGATGGGCGCTGTGTTTATATGGTTAGTGTGCTCCGTTGGTGCCTCTGCCGACCCGGCTTGACCCCGGGGCGATTACTACATAGTTTTGTACAGCAGGTACTACTAGGGCTATCCACAGCCTTGATGGGAGGTGCTATGTAGGGAGGTTAGTATGCTGCTGAAGGGGTGGTAAGCGCGCCCATGGGGAAGAGCTAGGGGGAGTTATACTATGTAGACTAGATGGCGGGGCAGCTGGGATGGTGCGGGGACTGGGGAAGCTGCCCAGCTGGCTAAGGCATGGAGGGCCTGGGGGGCATGGGGATTTACCTTAGATTAGGATGGAGGGACGCGAAAGCTTCGGGAAGTCATCCGAACTTTGATTTAAGCATGAATTGATGACCTGGGGGAACGAAATACCGAGTCATTCTGATTCCAGCGCTAGTGTTAAAAATTTTATTTTTTTTAAAAAAAATTAAAAATTTAAGGAGAGAGGGCTTTGAATAGTAGGATCTGAATAGGAGCAGTTTGTATCAATATTACATAAGCTACTAGGTAGTCTTGCTTTGGTAAGCTCTAGAGTCTGGGGCTGGTTATGTCATCTGATTATGTCATTCAAAATTTACCTAATCTTAAATTATCCCCTAATCGTGAATCTTGAATTCTCATCTTTCCCCAATTCAAACACTTCTTCTCATTCATACGGATATGCGCTATTGCCGTATTAATTGATGCTTTTGGAAGACCTCCCATTTCATGTTTGAATCTTTGACGAGGAAAACCGTGACTATCTCCTTGACCCTGAAATGGCTTATCCCCCTGTGGACATCTAGCTGTTCTCAAGTCATCTTCAAACATTAGGTGGTATGCCCAGAGTCTCGGTCCTTTTATATTTGACCCCTACTAGATCTTTCTATCATCATTATATCCTATGAAGCCTGTAGGATGAGATGAAGGGCGTGCGATTAAAATGGACCAGACACATCATGCGGCAGCAAACCTCTCATGGCGGATATTGAACCCCACGTTTCCAGTCACACGGTCCGATTAAATACTTGACGGCGAAATCAGGTTTTCCTCCTCGTGAGGTTGATGGTTTGGGGAACGATGAAACGGCCGACATGGAATAGCTCGTTGTGCGAAGTCGCAGTCTTGCGCGATACTTGACCTTAGTAGGTGTCATTTACGGGGAACAAGACTCGAAATGTCGTCTTGACTGAAGGCAGTAGCGGAGAAACACCGAGCAGAAAAAATTGTCATCATGATATAAGCGATTGGAGAGCAGCATCGCGTTGTAGTTCCCTCGCAAGCCATATGTTATGCCGATGAGATCTTGTTCAACTAATAGATGCGCCGGTTCTTAGCGGGCTTCAGGGGTAAGCGCTATGATGAAGTTGAGGCCGGAACGGTTTGGACGGATCCAAAGTCAATTCGAGAATTGCAAGACCGGTCCTTCGGTATCCGAAACATTCGCATTCAGCCTCACACCCTACCAAAATGCCGTCACCCCTGCAGTGAGTGGCTGATATCTATGATCAACCTTCCTGGTACTTGGTGATCCGATACTGCAGATATATATTGAGAGGAGGAAACCGCTATGCGCGGCAGAGCAATACAAGAAACGACAATATTAAGAGGTGTACATCTGGCGTGATTCTTTGAGCCTCTACCAACTCTTAGGTGTCATTACTTGACAGGAGTGGCCAAGGGTATGTCAATTCCAATCTCTCTTCATTCGATTGACATATCTACACTCTTTAAGCTCTTCATCGACGCTATTCTAGCTCTAGCTGCCGACAAGTCTCTCCGCAATAGTATACTGAGCCCCCGATGCCCCCGACAGACTGAACTCCAACCTGGGCAGACTTCCAAAGTTGCGACACAAGGCATTCGCATCATTAACACTATCCATATTAATCGGTGTCTTTGAGGTGCTCAAACATTCCAAGTTATTGATAGATCTTGAGTTCTCTTACGTCTCTCTCGGAACCCAATGAATTACGATTATTCAAGCATGTCACTTTACCCATAAAGGAATGCGGAATCACTATAATATCACACTCAAGGTGTACACATTCCATATAAAGGATCCAGTACAAAGTCACTGCCTCCGCGCTTTGAGGTGACGGCGATTAATAGGTAAAGGCGGCATCATTCTTTCCAATTGTGTGACACTCCATACCTAATTCTGTTCTTCCCACTCACCTAGGACAAGGGTTGACTGAGCGCATTAACTAATGCATTGACGAGAAACCACCTACCTAGTAGGTAAATACCTACTCTCAGTGAACACAATAATATGATTTGACTCGTAGCATCTGATACATCATCCATTAACTTATGGATATATTGGAATGGTATCAATATATAGCCCCTCATCGAGTACACTTGCCCATTTGTGAAGACAGCTGAACATACATCAAGGGAAGACCTTGAACGATTGGAAAAGTTGAATCAATTAGATTTAAGGGTCGAGGAGGGTGAAGCAACAAAGAAGGGGGTGATTCTAACTTGAGACCTGGTAAGTTCTTTGAGTTACCATAACTGCGACTCACCTCAACTGAGCGAAACGAGCCCCAAAGACATGCGACCGGTTCGAATCTACGATGGTCTCGACCGAGGCCCTCAACGCCAAGGCGACTTCTGATACCAAAGGCGACAGTGTTCAGCTCCCAACAAGATGACACGCCTTAGATTTGGATACGCTAGATTACGAATATTTTTCTAGCACAAGAGTGGAAGTGCTATATCTTCGATCTCCGTCCATAAAAGATGACGTACTAGGTCTGGAATCTTGGCTTGGGCACTCTATACTGGGTGTTACGCGGCCTATCTGAGGGTTATGTATCGCACGAGCGTGACCAATGATCTGAAGGTTTGAAGCAAACTTCGAGATGCTAGCTTTATCGACGAGGAGTATACTACTACAGACTACAGTAGCTTCGACGTGGCTTGCCAAGAAACCGACGTAACGATTGGGAACGAATCGGACCATTTTACCTAACAAAGGACTAGGGAAATTAAAGGGAAAGAAATAATGGGATCGGAAATATACCGCCAATCCGTAGGATATAAGCACATCGGTTAGCATGGTGTTGATATCACATCATTGGGTGCATGGATCTCCATTCATGATAGTGGTTTCGAGTAAGTATCTACCCACGCCATCAAATACCTCATCCAGCGCATGGTCGATGAGGCGTCCGAAGATGTGTCAATAGATACTATGATCTTAAGCCTCGAAGAACCACCGATACTTGACCTGCCTATATGGATCGAGTATGAGCTCGTTGTTTCGGAGGGGACACCCTCAGCTCCGGAAGAAACAACACATGGTGCTACCGAGGGGTCTTAGGACCTAGGACCTAGGTGCCGGAATGTCGGAAAAAGAACCGCGCAAGCCGACCTCTGTGCCTTTCACACGGGAGAGTCCTAGATTACCTAAGGCAACCCTAGGATGGTCTGAAAGGAGTAGGTACTCGGGCGTCACAACGTCCGGCAGCCGACTTAGAAGATGTCAGATATAGCTGCAAGTGCATCTGGATTATCACCAAGTGTCAGCTATATTAGCTATAACATGATGGATATTATCTCACGTCAGGCTCGTCCGCGCAATGTATTGTGGTTTGAGGCTGATTGTCACTACCGCTATAGGTCCGGGGAAGATAGGGTGCACATGTAAGCAATAAGCGCAACCCTAGAACACGCGTCATAGAAACGCTTCCCGCCTTAATCAGAGCTAGAACGGGCGAAGCCTGATGTTATTCGCTAAGAAATCTCTGATAGATCCTACTCCAGCAGGAACGGCACCCCATCCCGCCCAACTAACCCGCTCTGGTTCACTGGTTTTCCCGTTCATTCTCATCACTTTTATGCTTTCTTTCTTAAAGAATCGCAGTCCGCCCCGAGCTAGGGTCTCGATCCTGTCAGCCGCCTTAACACCCTTACCAAAGAAGAGGATTACCGATCAGTCAATTACGGCTTTTGGAGAGCTTTAGTTAGATCGCGACCGAGGCCAGATTACAGGAGAGTGAGTATGACAAAGGAGGTGCGAAACATATCATGAGAAAAAAATCTTTTTAGCTCTTGATCTTATGGTTTCATGATTCACGATTCCCCATCGTCATCATCACTATTATAGTCATTATCAGCATCTCCAACCTATGAAGAACCGGTACCGACTTAATGTCTTAACCTAGTAGTCTTAGCTTGCGTAAGGTGTAAGGCAGGCCGCGTACGAAATGGCAGATAAATGACAAATGTTAGACGGGTGTCAAATTGTGTCGTTGTCTTAGATAGCCTCGATGTTGTAGACATGGCGTACCGAAAGTCCCCATATTCTCCGGCTCGCTACCGAGAATGCTAGGGTGTTTCATCGTGGATTAAGACCCTGCGTGCAAGGTAACGAAAGCTACTACATAGTATATCAGCAGCCCGTCGCCTATTCGTCGCATCGCGAGGGATATACCCTCATTTGGCAGCGACACGGCATGACGTGACGTGACGTGCGATAAGGCAGGTAAGCTGGTAAGATGGTGCTGGCTAGGTAGTACCTAGTACCTAGAACGTAGCAGGGTTGGTGTGGTAAATACCGGTGCTAGATCTCGCTGAACCTGTCGATCTACACCCCGTAAGCCCGTGGAACTCAACGGCCACTCAGAAAAGGGGGGCTACTAGGAAATTTGTCATTGGTGACGACTATCTCGCGGCTCGGTACTTGGCATGAAAACGAAACTCCTCATCTGATAACGCAAAAAGCAAGGGCTGTATTACCCAAGTCTTCTCTCTCTCTCAAAAAAAAAAACTCCTGATTAATAAGCTGGTCGTTCTAGAATTCCGGTTATCTTGCTCTGGCGAGGGTTACATACTACGTATGTAGTAGACGTTAGACAGCGAGACAGGGGATGACAGCTCGGATAACCGTCTCTAGGGCTGCCCTACGGCCCAAAACTTCCCACTAAAATATCCACTAAAAGCTTAACCTTCAGGGGACCCATAGCTCAAAGTCCCGAAAATCAGCGTCTAAGGTAGCATAGCCATAGCGACTACAGGGCTGTTTGCCCACTATCCATCCACCGCGATGCATATCCCACAGCACACCAAGACCCATCCATCCCATCCTCCCACATTCGATTCCACATTGCCAGACCCACGCCCCCGGAGAGAAGAGGAAAGAATGGACAAACAATAATAAGAGAAAGGCCCTAAAATGATAGATAGATAAAGAGGCACGGCATATACGATCTCCGATTACATACTACATTACATTACCAACCTTGGAACCCGGGGTGGAGGGCCCCGTCGTTGTCGATGTCCACATACCTATGTAGGAAAGGCAAGGCAAGGCAAAATTTAGGGCCATGATGCTAAGAGTGTAACCGGCAAGTCGTAGAATCGATCGACTGCTGGCGCCTGCCCGATTGGACGGCGTTGCAGAGTGGTCGCGCCATTAGCTGATTGGATAGGGCAGTTAGACAGATTTAGGTGGATGAATAAGGCATGTGAGAGAGAATGGTGGTGTTGGGGATGGATTGTTGATACTGGCGGGACTGGCTTGAGACAGCGTTCATGACGTGCTGATAACGTGCTTTTCTGGGTGGAATTAAGTATGTACGTGCTTACTAGGGAACTCAGACATGCATAAGTGTTTTGCCAGTGTGAGGTTACAGATTAACGAAGAGGGATAGCGGTATAAGTGATGTATTGGACGAGGGGCATGGGGTGAGGGAGATTAGCACGGGTTGTTCATTTAAGCGTATTGTCCTTGGGAAGATCCGGAAGATTCTACCTACTAGGTAGTTTAGTCACCAAATGTGCAGAAATATAATGGCCTGATCTTTCTCAATTTTTATTGGATATAGGATGGTATAGTCAAACTTCTATACCTGAGGTAGCTGACCTGCGCAAGCCACATCTATCCTCTAACCTCCTTTCCTCTAGGGTATGTCGCGGGCGCCTCTCCGATGCGCCCTAGTTGGACGGCCGACATGAAAAACATCGTAGACATACATACTCCGAAACGCCGTCTAACCCCCCACCAGTGAAAAAAAAAGCACCTTGATCTTGTTAGATCTCCATGGATCATCCTGTCCACGTTGTAAAACATCTCCCATTATATACCCCTCATAACGATTCATGTAAATGAAAAACAAATTGTTGATGAATCACCAACCGAACTGTTCGCAGTGGACTTCAACTGCGGGGCCGTCCACGCTGATGCAGCTGGCCGCGACATTCCGGACCACGTTCGTTAGGCTGTCAGGCCCACACGAAGCGATGAGGACTCGTTGATTCTTAGTGACTGATCTTACCGCCGCCTTTATCTCGGCTTCTGTATCGGGCCTTCCAGGTCTGATTGGCAGGTTCAGGTTTGTCACGCTCGACGACGCGGATGAGATATCCGTCTGTCGGGTAGCGTCCTTCTCCTCTCGGTCGGATTCGTATCGGGTGGCTGCAGATGACGCCGGGCCACTAGAAGTGATGTAGTCTGTGTTTCCCTTTTCGAGAGCCGACGGGCCTAGATTGGTCGAAGAAGAGTCTGACGAACGATGTTCTATAGAAGAGTTTCGAATCGACTTGGGTTCTAGTCTGGTGACATGTACCTTTAGGGCAATTTTCGGTGCATGGACATGGTTGAGCAGGTTATGCAGGTGTTGTGTAAACCACGTTAAGTTATCTAGATGAAAATTAGCATTATTTCGGAAGTGAACCGATTTGACGGTAAATGTTGTCACATACCATGTCCCTTAACAGCCCAAATGAAGTCGATTTGCTGCTTGGAATTCTCGGACATCCGCGACAGCATGTCAGCTGCTATACCGAACGTAAATGTCGCACCAGAGCCGCCCGCAACCAATACAACTCTGTCGAAGTCTAGAGGGTCCGGAACAGTACCATACGGACCCTCAACTGAGACCTTGAGACTTGCGCCAGGGTTCTCCATTGCGTAATGGTGGAGGTCACGAGTGAAACCACTGTATGAGTTGATGACAAGTTCGAATGGTTCAGTTGCCACGATGGTAAAAGGGTGGGTCTCGAAAGCCCGAATCTTCGGAAGCCAGACATAACAATGCTTGCTAGGACGGGCACGCGAGATAGGCTTCTTAAGCACTATTCGGGTACCTCCATCGGGGAGAGCATAAACGTTGGCCTCGTTGTTAATGCTGTTGTAAGCTAGTCGAGAGAACCGAATAAGGCGATCGGCGAACCACACAGCTGCGAGAATTATCGTTGCGTAAAGTGTTCGTTCGCCTTTGAGATCGGGACGATGTAAGCCTAGGGTGACGACGATAGCTAAAAATAAGATAACATGGACAATATAGAAGAGCTCATAGTTAAAACGTCTCAGGATCATGCCGGCCGCTACAGCTCCGAACATGGTAAATCCTGCGATGATACCGGCTGTCACGACATCTTCCCGAAGGGTCTCAATCCTCCCTACGCTGATAAAATAAGAAGCATAGATAGAGGCGTGAAGAATAACGTAAAGCATCGTGGTATATCCGGCAATTCGATGTAACACGTTGAGTCGCTCATAGGAGTAGGCCGTGAGGAATGCTAGAGGGGTATTCTTCAAGGCAAGGAATACTACGAAAACCATATTCCCCGTCGCCATCCTGGAATCTTATTAGGTCATGAAATTTAATGAGGTCGAACGAAGTGCTCACCAGCCAAACCGAGCAGCCAAATTAGCATCGATACTATAATCGACCTTCCAGAAGCTGAATGTGACGTTGAAAGCCACATAGACGATCACAAGTACGGCATGGCCAACTGAGGTAAATCCAGGCAAGTTCCGAACCAGTATCCTCCTCGTAACTCTATAGACGATTATTAGATTGTTCGAGTATTGGAATTCTTTAAAATCGGACTTACCTTGAAATGGCACTAACAGGTAGCAATATCGGATTGGGTGAACGGGACCAGCCAAGTCTAACGGCTATGAAACGGAGCCAATGGGTGATAATGAAGACGCCGATGAGAGCACTCAATGAGGCCGCATAGTATGTTAATATGGTTGTGTTAACTTTTTGCCGTGCCAGCAACCATGATTCGTGGGCATCGTCTGATGAGGACGATGCCCTCTCGATCACTTGTGGACTCATAGACATCGACGACATGGTACCGTAGTGAGGGGGCTGCTTTGGTTTGACCTCGGGAGTGTCGAAAAAGAGTAAGAAGATGAATGAAGCAGCTTGCCTTATAACTATAGCTATGACAAGCTATGAGCTATGAGTGAGTAGCTGATGGGTGGACGCGTCTCTACTAAGTACGTCTTTGTCGTATGCTGACTGGTCGGGACCGAATGTTGCACAGTGAGTGATATCAGACTTGGTAAAGGAGCGAGGCGGATCTCTAACGATTCACCGTGGGGTGCAGACGTCAGCCAACAGCTATGCTTAGAATAATCCTTCTAGCTCAGATGAAAATCACACGGGCGCAGCCAGAATTATATCCCAAGTCGTCACCCCATGTTGCTGGGGGGTTCCTGAATCGTTGCACCCTGGCGCGAAGCACATGTCTGTATGGTCATACTCTGGTATAGTATAGCATAGCATAGCATATCAGATGAAAAAACGAGATCCATGAGACTCCATATGCTTGGGAACTGGGTATGCGGAATCTCTATACCCAAAGGGGAAGTATCAGATAGGACATGGCGCCGATTCGTCCATCGACCAAGAGTTGCGATCAACTGGCCATGCATTGTTTTCCTAGGTGCCAGTCATTAGGGCTACCAACATAGTAGCAGGCTGGCAGGTAATTGATCTAAAGTCAATATGGGGCCTTAGATACAGGCACCCGGTCCCGTCATCGTTGTGAGTTAGTGGACCAGTTACATTTTGGAGTCGGCGGGAATACGGTACTACGCTCGGAGGCGGAGGAGAAAGACTTTCTCTCACGAGTCATGACCAAGAGTCGAGTACCCAGCAAGCGTATGTAGATTAAGCACGGTTTCGCTTATGTGTCTTAAGGTCACATAAGTCGAGGGTGGACAAGTATACAGAAGCTGTGGGGAATATCTGAATGGCTTGATTAGAAAGACAAAGTACATTCTATTCAGGGAAGGAGACAAAGTAGAATAAGAGGGTCAGGGTTCGGTGGTCTAGATCCTGAAGATAGGTGTGTTTGGTTGAGATGTTGAAGTGAGTAAGGTGAGAGATACCTACTGTGTATGCAGTGTAAAAAAAAAGGAAAGGAAAAGGGGAGGGTGAATGTATAAAATGATGGAATACTAAAAGATCATTGGGTCTCCGGGATGATGCTAGGTTAGGTACTCGGGCTAGTCAGGCTGTCAGGCTAGTACGGTAGTACCTACAGTACCGGCAGGGGTCATTGCTACTAGCAGGGTTACAACTTACCACAAGGTTATCCCGCAACAACTGATGCGCCGTTCCGTGTTCAATTTAGCTGATTAAGGTTGCCCAGGTGGTTTGACTCATGTAGGTACCTGGTATTATTACATACTATGAAGTAATGATTGCTGACTTGTTCAATGTTCATGTTTGTTAACTTGTCATTTGTTCATTTTCCCTCATTCCTCTTTCATTTTCTCATCCCTGATTGATCACACTTTTTCAAATTCCTTGAGCCTACGAATGCCTTACGAATCCATGAACGCCGTATGGAAACCATGTTCTACGTCCCAAATAAGCTCAAAATGGGAAGTCTGGCAATATGGATAAAAGTGTCGGGTTTTCTTAAAACCCTGCTCGGAATTGAAAGTACCGGATGAAATACAACCGTTTGGGCATTTTATCCTGATTAGGACATGATTATGTCGCTTTCCTGGTCCCGATCTTCTTGGCCTTCAACTTGGTGGGGATGTTCCGTATACCTACCTACCAGCCTACCTACCTTTCTCTATTCAGATCCATCATTGAATCCACCGGAGCGATTCAAGAGTCCGGCGGAACAGAGAACCTAATCTTGCCCTAATCTTGTTATTGAGCGCCTAGAGACTTTCAACACTCGTCCGAACACCACCGACGACGAACCGTTTGTCGACTAAAGATACCCGGTCCCAAGCTGATGGCTCATTCATTTTACAATGTTGCAGTGACAAATATTGTCGCGTAGCGCTGCAAGAATTGTTGTCGTCCAAAGAACTGACTAATCCTCCGGTGATTCCTGATCCTGATCCTGATCACCGACCCAGATTAGCGGATCTTCGAAAAAGATTTGCGATGCAGTCAGGCAGTCAAGCAGTCAGGCAGTCAGACCGTATTGCGCTGTCGTCTCTACATAATATGCAGTAGGGCCGAGGGTCGATCCATCCCACATCGCGACCCAAAGCACTGTTACTCAAATCAAACATCTTGACGCTACTCAGTCAACGATTAAAGGTCCCTTGTCATCTATGACAGCCTCAGCATGCGCAATTGCTGTGGCTTGGCGTTCTCCACATGTCGGTTGTGTATCCTGGCAGTCCCAGATGTCTGGAGTTTTTGACATCCCCGGTGCATCGCACTCGGATCAAGAAAAACCATTGACGTCGTTTGTTTTAGGTCTAGAAATGTTTCGTCTCTACGATTTACTCCCTTACATCCATGGTACACCATAAACATCCTCGACGATTTGTAAGGCGGATCGAGCATGCGTCAGCAGCTTGTCAGCATTTGCGAAAGCTACATTAACCTACCAGATCATCGTCAAATCGCCGGTCGAAGAGCATCGCTCAGCCTTTCTATCCGCAGCAGCCGCAGTTAAGATATACCGACTCCAGACCTCAACATAGTGCTAGGTAACTTTTATTGGCTCGAGAAGCGACTTGTTTCCATCAAACTTCTGAACGATTCATGATCAGTTCGAAACGGAGGATGGGATGCCCAGCTAACCACAGAAGTTTAATTTCAACCTCGAATCCTCGATGCAGTTGTTGTCAAGCTTTTCGTGACCCACAAGCCACTACCAATCCGATGCACATGGATCCCACTAGAGACTAGAGTAGTACCTACCTGGTATGCACATCCATAGATCAGATAACGCCCCTGGTCCGGTACCTCGTTTAGGCAGTTCACAAAGAAGGGACAACAAAAGCTATCAATCACACCATCGACAGTCTACATTGTAGACATACATGTGACAGTGAGGCCAATTTTACGACATTTCCTCATAATAAAAGTAAGTACGAGAATAGATAAACTAATTTCTCGGTACCTCAATCAATAATGGATCATATGACATCTTGTCATATTCATTTACTCCTTTGTCAATGAGCCTGCTCACCTTCTAAATTGACTTAGCATGGTGCCGTCAACCTAGTGCCTATTCTTTTTTTCCCCCGAATTTCAAGGAACAATCCTACGGAAGGCGGCGAAGGGATGAGGCTCTATACACTTTACGGCTAGAACGCCGAATCTTTCGTCCGAATAACCATTTCCATTTTGAGAATGCCGAATTTGACCTAACAGATCTAGATTTAGATCCGTGACAACTATTATTCCGACTTAATACACATAAGCGGTTGATAACTACTCGGGCCTAGGTATTCATCGAGTCTAACCAACAGTATGTAATGACGTTTTGAAAAACAGGTTCTCCATAGGCCATCTCATTCTAATCAGTCTAGTTCATTCTTTCGCTTAGTATCGCCGTAAGGAGTCGTTCGTATCACCTAACAAGACGAGAATTATAGGAGTTGGAGCGACACGACGACACCACTGCCTAGTGTATGATGGGGACATGGAAAGCCCAATCCAAACGTACCTAGTTTGGAGGCTAGATCATTAACAGTGTAAAAATGGACGGTGTGTAATGAGACATCCAATGGATGGCGGCAGCATGTCTTTCGCTTCCGTGTCTATTATCGGTGAGGGGGTCATGGAGCGATCATACCGAGAACCCGCACAGCTCACCTTGGCCAACCTAGCGAATCTAAGAAAAGGCAACCTATCCCAGCTTTCGGAGTAACCTCCATTTTACATTGCATTCGTCAAATCCTCTCTGGGAAAGCTTAGCAACCTGCAAAAATCAGCATTATCAGCCTCAATATGTCTTTTTTTCCACTCTACATGACAGTGACCGCCAACCTGCTAAGACAGTCATATAACGTGCAGCGCCAAGGTTCTTCAACTTACACCAATGTACAATTATCCTCACTCCCAGTGTCCATTGCTACGTCACGAGATGATCAGTACCTCTCCAACTAATTTACAGAAATCAATCTACTACGATGACCACCTGTCACATTTGGGACCTCACAGACAACGCCAAATCGCATTGTGCCGAGAAAAGGAAAATCTGGGGAACCATGAAAGAAGCACTTTATTGATGCTTGATCCATCGGATTACTAACATCCGTTCCTGTTCACAGATATATGATGTCGTACGATCAGCGGCACCTGCAGCAAGAAGAGCCGGTGTTGGGTGTCTTTTAGAACAAGCTTAAAATGCATGTCTTGCGATAATTAATTGGTTCTCCGCCTGTCGGGTCGTTTTCGATCATCAGGTATCAGGGGCGGTGTCAGGGCTTGCGGCAATACAACATTTATGTAAGCAATCTGACGAAGACTTTTTGACCTCCTTCCTTCAAGTAATTCCTGTCTTGAATAAACCTACATGCTTCAAGACTGTCACGGTGCCGCCATTGCCAACATAAGAAAGTCCGCCTCAACGGTCCTTTGGCGGGGATTCCCTGACATCGCGCGCATGCGATCGTCCAGTCGGTCCTAACCCCAGAACTCTAGAACTCCGGTTTCAGCTACTTCGACTAATTCACGACGCCAAATCGCCATAAGGCCGGTAACTAGTCAGCTGCACTTAAGCCAAGAATGTTCGCCATATATTCAAGTTTTACAGATGATCGTCATAGGTGAAACGTATGTAAAGAAAAGGGAGGTAATTGATTAATTATTCGGACCTTTAAAACTGACTAGTACACAGGTACACACACATATCTGTCTCTCTTAATAATCACATTGCTATACTCAAGTGGCTTGACTAGGTAGGTTAGTTGGTATTCACAGAGCCCTTTTGCGACACCCTTTCGTGTAATGAGAACGCCATTAGAGCTTGGGCGTTTTATACAATCGTCCCATCGAGGCCGAATTCAAGAAGGTGCAACTAAATGTGTTTGAAATGAAGATGGTCTAGCGTTACTAGTCGCTACAAAATGCTCCTTTTCACGATACCGATAGACGGCATGCTACTAGGTAGTAGTCATAACCCTCTCCCGACGTTCAACTACGCATGTCGTGATATCCCTGACCTGTACTCGATGCCAAGTAGCCAGAATCTTAAAATGGCGACAAGCTTTGCTTTAGCATAAGTAAATGCAATTATCAACCTCCCATCAAAGCAGGTTTAACGACCCCCATGCTATGTACACATCATAATCTATGCTCATTGTCTAGACTCTACACCACCTCCCAAGTCATTTCTGGTTACTTGGCACCTAGCTGAAGCGGAGAAATGGCTCAGATTCGGCCAAATGGTGAACTTAAGGCCACCAGGTACAGACGCAAAATGGGATACGAGAGATGAAATCTTGGAAAAGGTGGTAGGAATCAGACTCGTTAAGCAGGTTTCCCCTGTTTCTCAAATTGAGAGATAGGGGAAACTCAATCACTAAAGCAGAACTACTACTATGTGAGCTAAATTAGCTTATAGATCAGTGATTAAAAGGAGACCGGTCCTCGGACTAAAGCGCGGGTCGGATAGCTCCCTAGCCTCTTCGAACGGGAACCATTTTAGATCCATTGGGGTGACGCAGCACTGGATATTTCTGAGTCGTGACTCCTTGACAAATCCTGCTAGCTCCGCTGAGTCTACTGAGAACGTAGCTTCGACGACAGTTCTGGAAGTAACAATACCAATACGAACATCGTAAAGATCACGAGTCGATACACGTCTATACAACGAAGCCCTGTTCCTGGGGCTAAGCCACGAGTGTTGGTGACGTATACCGATAAAGGTAATTGCTGATGATTAACCTTGGGGATCGCGAACAGACATATTTTGGACTAGCTAGGGGATGGCTCCGCGATCCAACTTCTTGGGATGCAGTCTGAGTCTGTGTTCCGTCTGTGCCACCGGTACTTCTGTAATAAGCGAATATGAATCACTAGACATTCAAATAATTCAAATAAGACTCTCTCTGTGGAGCAGAGGAGCCGCGGTGGCGCATCTGGCGCCCCGGGTCGCGCCAGCTATCATCACGTCCGTACCTCCTTGTCGATGATGGGGTTTCCTTAACCAAATTGCTCTTACAAATTCAGAATAAAGATAGCTCACCTACGGTAATGAGAAAGGCGCAGCCAGCGAGTAAGTGTGAGGAATCGTAAGAATTCACGAATCACCAAGTCGGCCCCCTACATCTCGTGAGCGGAGCGCGTCCGGATGTCATCGAAGCCGGAGCGCAGCCTCACGCGGGTTGACATAATTCGACCAAACCGGCACCTCTTGCAACTAAACAACATACTTTCCAGGTTAGGGAATAGGTCGTGTCTGTAGTAAGATAGAGAAGCTCGGAGATCTCACGCTAGACGGAAGGCTGTCTGACGCCATCCACAGACAAGCTTTTGTGGAGGTGAATTGTGGCGGGGCTAGATTGAAAATGCCATGTGGCCATGGATCAAGCTAATGACACTGATTACACTAATTACACTGTTGGGGGCGGTGCGCGATGGTTGTGTCTATGATGATGCGCTGTTATGTGACCTGAGGGTGTGGTTTTCAGGGGTGAGAGGGCCGGTATGGAGACTCAGGCTCTATAAATAAATAGATCTGTCATATAAGTACAAGAGATAATGCGATTTGTCAATTGAATAATTTGAGAATACTAGGTTACCTTTGTTATCATCATGGGAAACGTGGTTTCGAAGAGTTTGGAATCCTGGGATCCTGGCGATGACAACTTAACAGTAACAGTCACAGCATAATATCATTTTTGGAATTCGAATACAATAGTAATAGAATAATGATGTGTGTATATACCTAGCTACCTAATATCAAGAAGGTAGACTACCAGTGCTGCCAAAAAAACATGATGTGTAAACATGAATTATACCAAAATAACCTATTTCGCTTCTAGAAAGGGAGTAAAAAAATATACGGGTTGGGGAGGGTTATGCGACGCTCATCACCGACGACGGGACGGCTGGACCTTCGGTGCTGGCAGTACCAGGGGACTTAGATGCTCTTCGCAGATCTCGTTAATGCGGATCCTAGTCGCGTTATCCGGGCATCTGATCGCAGCTGTCTTGAGATCATTCGCCGCGGCAAATAAGTGATCCAGTAATTCGCGTCGATGGATTCGGTACGTCTGGGTGCGCGAGTCTACTCGGCGCTCTATCTCTTCCTCCTCGTAGAGCCCGTACCGCATCATGCACTCCGCAGACAAGGCGTCGTCGGTCATGCTCAAGTCAAGCTTCATCCGCAAGTCATCGACGCGTAATTTTTCGATTACTAGTTTCTGGGTCTCGTGATGTACGTCCATGGCTAGCTTGAGGCACCAGAGACGTAGCTTCATGTCGTTCTTCGGCTGCTTCTTCAACTCGGCTTCTAAGTTATCTAGCACTTCTGCAGCCGTAAACTTGTCGCCCTCGAAGCCAACCAGGGTGTATATAGCCCTGATTCGGTCCTGCAGCTCCTGGAACCTCCTCTGCAAGTCTTCCATGGCATTGTAGAACTCGCGACGATCGTTAACTTCCGCAACTCGTCTCAGCCAACGATCAATAAGGTCTTGAACCTCCTGACTTATATCCTCGTCTTTCTCTTTCGCTTCCTTGAGCTCCTTGAGGATTTTCGCTGTGTCCCAGCAGTTAGAGGCCTGGGCTGGGTTCTTATCTTTGTCATCCTTCTCTTTCTTTAATTCGTCGAAATCGTTCTTAAGCTTATTGTAATTGATAATGAGCTCATCCTGATCATAAGATAACTTCAACATGGCCGCTCGGTCGTCTTGCAAGTCGTTCATGGCTGCGGCAAGATCCTCTCGACATTTATTCAATTGCTCTTCTAGGCTCTTGATATTCTTATCACTGGATTCCTCGTCTTTCCTGGCCTTTTCGATTGTTTTAACCAGCTCGTCTTGGAGGCGGTCAACCTCTTCTTTTTATTTTTGAACTTCTTCTTCCACTTTAGCTTTCTCTTCCTCAATATTAAACTTATCTTGTTTGCAGTCGTCTAAGGCACCCTTCGCGGCTTTCTCATCTCTTTTCGCTTGCTCTATTAGGTCGATGTTGAGGAGTTTTATCTCCTCTTCCGCTTCAATGTTGTACTGTGCGAGATTGTCATTCTCTTCCTTAAGATTATTGTTGGCCTCCTCCAATTGTTTCAGTGTATTGATAGCCATTTCTTCGCTTTTCTTGGCTTCCTGAACTGCTTTGTCCAGCTCATCACGAAGGTGGTTATTATCCTGTTGTATCTTAGCATTCTCATCTGCGAGCTTAGTACTCTTATCTTGAAACTCAATTTTCTCTTCTTCCTCTATTTTCAACAAAGTCGCTAGTCTTGCGTTCTTATCTTGGAGGTCGTGGACCTCCTTGGCTATTTTATTGCGTTCGTAGGCCATGCCTACCATTCTGTGAGACAGGAACGCGATAGAGCGTTCGTTTTCCTCGGCAAGGCGATTAAAATATGCAATTGGAACAGTTGTTTTACCGGCTAACTCCTTTTTTATACCTTCGAGCCAAGCTCCGGCCCTAATTCGACGGATTTTAGTCATGATCTTATCTTGCTCTTCTTGTGTCGCCTTGCGGCCTATGGCCGCCTCCCACTCTTCGACCACCTGTTTTGCTTCCGCCTCAATTTCATCTTCGACACCGGGATCGCCACTCAGGACGCCTTCATCTTCCTTCTTCTTATAGTAGTCCCGTATCGCCTGATTGTTCAAGGGGTCAAAGTCGGCACTAGGAAGGGAAAAGCCGTTGTTAAAAGACATTGTGGAAGATGTTGAATTAATAAATGAAGAAGCAAAATTCAAAATTTCACTTTTGGGGAAACTGTTCAGAAGACTATATGCTACTTCTGATGCCATTGCCACATTGTGGTCAAACACTTAACTTATATTCATCTATAATTCTTGAGAAACTAGGATACTACTTCCAGAGGTTTCTATGTTTTCGTTATCGTAGAAGGAACTTGTTTTTTCAAATGGGAATGTTTCAGACAGTATTTTTGCAGCTTTATCAAAGCTGCGTGTGAAATGTGACCAATTTTCATGTGGCTTGATGGCAGGTTATAACAAGTGATATTGTTGCTTTGTCTTTCAACAGACCGCCTGTCTGAGAAACAAAGAGAGCTATTCCAGAAGGATCATGTGAATAATATTGGATACTCGTATATAGAGTAGCTTGATTGTAAGTTGCAAAGTAACTCGAACGAAAACCGTTCCAGACGTGTTGTATTGATATTCCCTGGGAAATGTGACAATTTTACTTACATGCACTCAACCTGTGTGGTTTGACAAGCCCTGACAGTTACATGAGCATTTAAGCCGAAACGTGAGAAGTAATAATACAGAGCTATGATAGACATGACCCCCAGGCGCAGGACAGTCTGATTTCTTTGCGCTAGGTATTATTGTTTTGATAAAGGGGCATGGGAAAGGAAAGGGGTAACAAGCGCATTGTAGACGTTCAACCGGCCCCAATTAGAATTCTATCAACCACTACCCTGACAAAACATAAGTCAATCGCTGACCTATCCTTTTAATAGAATGAAATGTAAATCAAACAGGAAAGAGGTGGGTTGATCGACGAGCACCAACAAGATGTACATAGGTAGTACGCGAGCGCCGGCAGCTATTTTCCCAGTTTGTCTCTTCCTGTATTGTGTGATAACTTTATGTAAATAATACACGGTATACTCCCACCCACACCTCCAGCTTTACCGCTACTTTCCGAGTGTATGGTGATGGTTAGGTATTATAACGGTGGCTGACGCAAGGGATGGAGTAGCCGGAGCCGGCCTCTAGTGCCCCTCCGGTCAGAAAGACGGCGATCAGTACAGGCCCCCCTTTAGCTAAAAAAAAAAACAGCACGATGCTACCCGCCTTTAGTGAGATTCACCTGTGAGTCTTTTTTTATCCACCACCTGATATCCAATAGATTGATGTAAGCTTTTTTCCCCTATGCCGATACAGAAAGAGAGGCAAGGGCCGGACATCTCTCCTGTAGTGGCTTAGAGGACGCTAGCTAGCCAGATGGGCGCTTCTAGGTACGGGGAGTCATGAATACCTACTCAAGGCAGCAGCTCACCGTATTCATTGGTCCCAATTACTATTCCCGTTACCGTATGTCGTTCATCTTTAGTCCTACATTTCTTGTGTAAGCGCTCGACGTAGGTATGGGTGTACAAGGAAACCAATAAGAGCATTCTATCGAGTTTCCCATGACAGAAAACCTGTCACGTCACGGAGAATATCTACGTAATTGTATATGACCACAAAAGCAAACAAGCCGCTAGCGGGCCCGAAGAGAACATGTCTAGTGACTCTCTACCTAAGTACGTATACCTAAAGTACTTGTTTCCATACGGCCAAGCACCTAAAACCCTCTTAAAAACAACCCTCTAGTTGTGAGAGATCTTATGAGTTAAGATTGTCAGTAGGGATTTAGATAATATCACTTCAGTTTTAATGTTTATTACAGCTTCCAATGTGACGGGAATCTTCAGCTGGGAACTAAAGAAAAATGTCTCGGATAGCTAGGTATCTAGTCTCTTTGAAATTTCAGGGCCATTGTTTGTGATTGCGATGAGGTTGTAAGGTAGGTCTTTGTCATGCTATTATTCCGTCAAGATGGTGCCAAGACAAGACAACAGATATTCGAAATGCGATTCCTCGTGGCTCATACTTATAAGCCTGTTTTGAAAGAAACCGTCAGAATGGCAATTAGTGAAAGTTGGTTGAGCAAGAAATTTGGTAAAGTAGCCGAGTTGTAATTTAATTAAACACATGAATAAACTTGAAACACCATCCTAATCTGACGTGACATTCTCGTGGTATACCATATCGTATAAATATTTAGCATCCTTAACGCCAAAGTTCAAAGACCAAATGCAAGAGTTCGAAAGAAATCATGTTATCAGCGCCATAGCGCCCCTATATCCGAACTCGAACTCCCCAAAGTCCTCATCGATTTTCTCGGGATTTACCCAAGTTACACGAACCTCGCGTGAATCCCAATTCCATAGCAGAATCCAGAGTCCAGATGCGACTATTGAATGTTCCTTTTCGCAAATGTACCAAGATCCCGATCACCACAAAGCCTCGCTGTCGACCATGCTCCTCTGGGGTTGGGGAGGTGACTGTGCTGGATGGTACATTTTTCTCGGAGAGTAATGATGTTGAGAAGACCTAACGCTTGACGTATTATAAGTCGGGCTATGATGAATAGACGGTGTTTCATGCGGGGCCGGTCGGATTGGTCGGAATGGCGTTTTGGAGATTCTCCGGATTATCATCTGCGGTCGCGAGCTAGATAATACACGCCCTGGGAAAAACACTAGCAAGAGGACTGCAGCGAGGAGTACCATTAACCCGTCAAGAATTAGTAATAGAATTTCGGATTGCGCAATTGAACTATCATATCCCTCTGCGACGACGACGAGTCGGAAAGCTGTTCGTACGACTATTAGGATAGTAGCCAATGAGAATGCTATGTGTCATGTAAGTGCGACAGGTCTCATGTATTGACTTTCGTGTCTACTCACCAGCCAAGAAGATCTTGAAAGACCCGCTATTATATATACCGGCGAACTTGATATCTAGAGTATGGTGTCTCGTACGGACGGCAATAGCGAACAATGTGGCGTGGAAGATGAAGACAACCAGTGTGCCAAGTTGGATCGCTAGTCCAGCAATGAGGACACGGACACCTGAGTCAATCTAAATGGCCGTTAGTCGGTAAATGGTAATCTTCTAAAAAACCTCATGGCGAACTCACATTCACGGAATCGTCTTGTATCGTAGAAACCACACCCCCAACTAATTCGAGTACAAGCGATATAGCCGGAAGTGCGCAGAAAAGGTACGAATACCAAGTTGGTTTCCACGAGCGGAATTCCTCGCCATATACAGCGACGATCTGCGGCATGGCCAGGAACACAGCAACGCAGATAAATGTCGGACCCGTCACTGTTCCGATTAGGAACAGGATAAAATCGCATCGGTCATTGGGGCTGTTGTACGACAGAACTCGGCCGACATATCCTACTACTTCCAAGGCAAGTCCAGTGACCACATTCGTAGAAAAAATCGAGTTCTTGTATTTGATCCCTAAAGCGAAGGTAACAGGTATTAGAAGAGCGAAGAGGGCGAGAAATACCGCATTGCCGGCGAGAGATGGCTCATATGTAAAAAAGACTCGCGAGGTAGCCATGTCGAGTGGCTGTCATCGCACTGACTGCCTAAGGAAATTGTGGGAGAAGCGAAAGCAAGTCCTAAACATAGGGTGAAAGGGAACCTCGTGATAGCAAGCTGGAACGACACACATAATATACCTGTCGGATCCGAGAACCTGGGAGGGTAGTTTGAGGGGCGCCTGGGAGGGAATACATCGGGTGAATCACCACCATGCACCGGCCCGGGGTGAATGTGCTCCAATGGTGAACCGATGTAGGACCCCCTCTATATTCTAAACCTCAAGGATCCGTGTAACTGGTGTTGGTTACTCGATGTACGTACTGTCTCCCCAAGTCAGCAGAGAGATCGACATCGGTAGGGTATACACCAACAGTCGGTCTACAGAATATCTGATGGTCTTCGTCTTGGCCCAATCTGTAGGTAAATTTAGTTTATCTGTCCCTCCATCCTGCAGATGTATATATTCGTAATATTGGAGGGGAGCAGGCATTAGGAAAAGAGCACGTGAAAAACAGGGAATGATGAGCCAGCGGATTTGGATACCTCCTTTCCTCCCAGACATGACTTAAGTAACGTAACGAAACCTGGCGCCCTTGAACTACGACATGCGACTATGCCTGCCTGTTACCCAGGTCACGGCAATTGTCGCTGAGGTCACATTTCTTGCAGTTGTTTAGAAGGGTAGGAAACTAGGTAACGAAATCTGTAGGTAAGGCTCTAGAGAACCCTCTCTCGATGTTTCTTCCATCGGAGTTTGTGAGATGCCCAATTGGATTTAGTGAAGGGGGGCTGAAGGGGGGCGCTGATGGGGTGGGTTGACCCGAGGCCATGGTTCAACCAAGGGCTCCTTGGTCGAAAGGGCCAATCATAGATACACTGATATATCAGCGCGGTTAAGACTCCATCCTAATCGAACCCATGCTCTCTTAGCTTGATCTGTGGTAGGCCTGAGGTAGCAGTGCCCGAGGTCAAGCTGTACAACCTCGCTAGACGTGGTCGGCTTAGCTTCCATCAGGTTGGTAGGTTGGTAAGAAATGAAAATGAATTCTGAGAAGTGACAGTGTGCTTTTTTAGGACATTCTTCTCCTACGGGATTGAGAAGAACTGCCCAGACATAAGCGACATAAAATCTGAATTGGCCTATATGGCAAGATCATATCGGAAACTCGTCACAGGAGCACAAACAACATCAACCTAGTTGCCTAGTAGTAGATGTGATCAACGGCAGTTGACGCCCAGAGGCGCTTGATTGGGTATCCGGCTCTTGTTTGCTTAGCTGTTGGTGATAAAAATGCCGACTGCGACTCTCCGCAGTGGATCTTCAGTACCTAGCACAGAGTCCCTGGTTGTTGATATATTGAATGTTGATAGTATCTATACAGGTAAATCACGAACTAGTAGACGCGAGAACTGCGGAGAGAGGCAAGTTGACGTCTTTTAGCGTCGATTTGCAAGGTTTATATAGAGCACTCAATAAATGGTGCAGGGTGAAATGGTAAAATAGTAGATACCTGGTCCTAAGGAATGAAGGCGATTCATTGTTTGTTGGTGGTGGAAACAAAACTTGCTTAAATCTTGGAAGAAGGAGAAGAAATTGAATGGTGAGTGGGAAATCGGCGGGAGGTTGAACAAGGTATGCGACCGTTTATGCGGCCAACTGCTCCTTCCCTCATCGTGATCGTGAATCGTGAATCGTGAATCGTGCCAAGACCCGCCTATCGGTCTGCCGGTGGGGCAGGCGCGGGATGACCCAGGAAGCTCGGACCATTTTAAAGTTCTCCATACATAGCTGTAGTACAAGGGATACAAGGGGCACTTTTTCCGAGGTACGAAATATTACATGACGTATGGATATGGATGTGGATGTGGATCCATCCCATTTCCCGATTTCCTTTTCTCGGATATCGGATATAACACAACCAACCTGTTTGACCAACTTCAACTACAACTAGGTAGGAAAAGGATATAATAGCGATGAGTCTATATAGACGCGTCACAGCTCATAGGAATCACTTATATACTATATGCGCTTGCTCGGTTTGGGTTACATCATGGTCGCCCGCTCGGAAATATTCTACCAAAGACGGCAAACATGATCCCAGACTCCAGGATCTCGGAAAGCAAATATATGATGACTATGCCATCATCAGAGAACATTATGGCACCCCAAAATATCCAATTGTCCTAGCACATGGATTACTGGGGTTTGCAGAACTCAATATCGCTGGAGGATGGCTGCCACCCATCCAATACTGGAGAGGAATCACTGATGCCTTGAAGGCCAATGGGAGCCAAGTCATCACTGCAACCGTACCTCCTTCCGGCAGCATAGAGCAAAGGGCTGAAAAGCTTGCTCATGGCATCGCCCAAGCTGCTCAGGGGAAGAGTGTGAACATCATCGCACATTCGATGGGAGGCTTAGATGCCAGGTACATGATATCTCATCTTCAGCCTAAGAATGTGGATGTACGCTCGTTAGTTACTGTTGCATCCCCTCACCGTGGAAGTACTTTCGCGGATTACATACTCCAAGAGATCGGCAAAGACCATCTTCCAGGTATTTACAAGTTCGTCCAAGGCGTAGGGATGGATACTGGAGCTTTCGAGCAACTGACTCGGCAGTACATGACGGAGACGTTTAACCCACGAACACCGGATGATCCGGATGTCCGGTATTTCTCATACGGGGCAATGATGGAACAGATATCCATATTTTCTCCCTTTCGACATTCGCATGCGATAATCGCCGACCGGGAAGGTCCTAATGACGGTCTCGTCAGCGTTGAAAGCTCTAAATGGGGCTCATATAAGGGAACTTTAGTAGGTGTTAGTCACCTGGATTTGATCAATTGGACGAACCGTCTGAGATGGACCATAGGAAAGTTGATGAACAAAAAAGCGCCGTAGGTGATTTCCATCTTCCAATATCTTGTTCATATACATACTAATAAATGAGTTGATGGGTAGATTCAATGCTATCGCATTCTATCTCGATATTGTTGATATGCTTGCGAAGGAAGACCTATGATCTTACTCGAAAGACACGCACCTACCTATACACTTCCTTACATACTCTCTGTTGTAGAGAAGGTACGAAACAATAACCTTAAGCATGATGTGTTTTTAATCTCACGCTAATTTATCAATATAGCTACGGCTGCTGCGACTCACACGTTGTAATACCAACTCGTGAGTTCTCACATATTAATCATCACTTGGATTGAACCACCTTTCGGCCTCCCACATTAATATGACATTGACGTTATCCATATGACATTCAGACAACGGATAGGTCTAATCATTGAATTTACTAGAAAATCGTCTACTTAACAAATACAATAACCATGGTTCCACCAGTCAGTCGGGAGTGCAGGCGGCAGAGAGTCGTCACATGCAATGCCCATCTCGCGATAAACGACCGACCACCTCATGAAGCATCAGTCCAACTTACTCGTTTCTGTCTATTGCCTATTGAGATACAGATGTTGATTTAGGAATTCACTCTACCAAGTACCACAATGGTCCGACTATCGGTTCCTATCAAACACCCGCCCGCCTCCTACTGGCCTCTAGTCGAAATTCCGAAGCCTCCTGAACCGGGTCACTTGCATAACAGGCTTCCCATCCTGACGCCGCCTCCTCGACCTAAAGAGACCCCTGTAGCCCTACGTGTTTATCGTTTCAGCAGGAACGTAGCTCTTCGACGTCTTATACGGTATCCCACCAATCTAACGTCGAGAAGGATTAGTGAGCGTCGTCAACGTTTCAAGTATGCTGGAATGAATGATATCATTGAGATCGGTGGCTTGAAAGCCCAGAAGGAGCTATTGGACGAGCTCGAAAGACGTTTACACCGCCGCCTTGACATAATTAGACAACTGGCAGATTCAGTCAACGTGTCCAACGACCGCTTCAGCGCGGTACAAGGATCAAAGATAATGTACGACATAGCATCCCATCATATTTACTTCATGATCGAAGCGGATCTCCTGCCTATCCATCCCCTCGACGGCGTGATACGTGCATCATCAGTCGAGGAATGGCTATTCGGAGAGAAGATCACCATCGGCCACGTTCCCAGAATCTTACGACACTTCAACCAGCGACCGTCCACGGATTTTGAAGAATACATGAGATTCTACGACGCAGGGATTCCCCCTCCCTACGTCGAATCGTATCCCTACTCGGATCCGCTGTTCATCTTGAAGAGTTACATTTGGATGCTTCATAAATTAGCAGGCGGCGCCAACCACTTCAACTTCAACAATTTCGATTTGGCGGACTCGGGGTACGCGACTTCGCATGGTATATTGAATATCTTCGTCGCTTTGATGGATGGACACAATTGCCCTGTCTGCCATTGCCCGACACTAAGTCACATCAGAGAACGCTTCCCTCAGCTGTCTACAGAATTCGTGGATATCTTCCTGGCCGTATCGGTCACCCACTCGTACTTCCAAGCCAATATCCCGGCATGGCCACCGGCACAATCAATCCCAATCGACGACTTTCTACGTTAACGTTACATCAAATGAAGCAGTTTAAAAGACTCGGGAGTTTGGACCGGATCATGGCTGGAGCATTGATAGTAGCTGGCTTAAAAAATCGTTATGCCGGAACATCGGGCGTTCGCGTTTATAAAAAAAAGGGACTCTAGATAGATCGCCAAGACCATTAATGATATATAAATAACTATAGATCGCCTACTACATATTGAGCTCATCCCTGCGTCGTACGTGGCTCACGAAATACGACAAGGCTAACGAGATGCTAGTCTAGTCGACGGTGGACTACTAGCTATCTTATAGATAGCCTGCCGCTAAAGGCTTCCGACAGGCAAACTAGAGAAAACTACGAGAAGCCCCACTTGCGTTCATCCAATGTTGTCGTGAGAGAAGGTCAGGATCCGATGGTCGGGCTCGCCGGCCGACGGAGGAGGAGCCGAGGCGGTTTCGAGCGAGGAACTGCACTCGCATGTAGCCGTCTTCACGTGCCGCGCGCCTCGCCCCTTAGCTGGCGTCCTATACCCTACCTACCCTACCTACGCATACATAGCAGACGTCGAGGAGGCGGTATTAGTTTGGGTAGGTACGTAATATGATATCAGACGGGACGTTGTGTTACATATATATCTGAGATGCATTGGATGTATGTATTCGACGGTGCGATATTTTCGTCGAGATGTAGGTACTTGTGCCTACGCTTGGATGGATGTATAATGGATATAAGAGCAACCGCGCCATCCCCATCCGGTAGATGGTTGACGGTTCGCCACCGCCTGAAAGCCTAACGCTCAGACGTCTAATGCTTTTCTTACCTGCCTGCCTACCTATCTACCTAAGTATCTCGTAGCCTTTTTTTCTTTACCCGGCTCGCCTCGTTTTCGCACTTTTTTTTGAGGGCGAGAGAGACGGGTAGAATAGGGGTAGGGTGGGGGTGGCAGACGCCATGGCTAAGGTGCTAACGTATCCGAAACACGCGCTTCGAGCGGCCGGTAACTCAGCTCGAGTTAGGCTTCGCATTAGGTGTAGCTAGTAACGTAAGGCAGGACTGGGCGGGCCCTGAGCTGTGGATTAGGTAACTTGTTCGACGGCAGCTATGCCCAGGTGAATACGTATGTATATGCTGGAATGTCGGTATGGGTAGATGCGAGAAAAGTAAGGGGGGTTCATGACAGTGACAGGTATCGGAGGTGCCGGCCTAATCCTTAAGTTATTACGTTCCTATTAGGTGCTTTTTCTTTGGGCAGGCAAGCGTGTATCTGCTTAGGCGGTATCCATCTGGTATTCTTCGGGACTGTTATTCGTGGCCTCATTGGCGTGTCGCAAGTGCCTCACCAGAAGGGAAAGGAGAAGGGAAACCGCGGCAATGTACTTGCTCTCGAGGCCTAATTGCCTTAGAGGAATCTTGGTAAGAGTCACACCGAAAGAAGCTCTTGGCTGAGGCCTTCTAAAAGCCTCATTCCCATCCGTTACCTAGCAGCATGTGTTGTACCTACCGACCTAGCCATGCACTAGAACTTAAAATACGCCTGAAGCTTGGCTCAGGGTTCTAGGTAGTAAGAATATTCTAGGACCTTTTGCCCTCTACGGCCGTATAAGCTTACGGTTCAACCTAGACTACGATTATCTAGTATGTATAGGTTGTATAGGTAGGTATATGCAAGTTCAACTCCAACCCGGGACACCGGCTTGGGAGACGGCACATCAGGAGCCCAAGCACACCAATGTAACAAGGCGTCTTTATACATGTTTAGTTATGCACACTGCACAGGTACACATTCGTATGAGTGCCTGTGTAACATGACCTGCATGTGGGAGGATTTCTTCTGCCGGCGGCAGCGAATTTTTCTTCTTCCTCTTACCTACCTGCCTGTCTACCTACCTAACGCAGCTAAGCTAAACCGCTTTTTTCCCCATGCCCCGGCCGCGTAGGCCCTGGGAGGAGAGAGCATGAATTAACATGCAACACACCCGATGACACGGAGGGTCTAGATCGTCAAATCACCACGCGAGGCGTGGGCGCCCGGCGTCGAATAGCCTCAATCCCAATTCAGCCTAGTGGTCTGCACGGGTGCATAGCTAGGTAGGTATTGTAGGTATTGTAGGTGCATAGGACCATAGGTGGAGGTGGAGGCGTGCAGATACATCAAAGAATCTCTTTAGGGCGGTGGCAGCGTTGGGAGCGTTGGTAGCGTTCCTTAGCATCAAAAAATTGCCTGTCTGATACGTTGATATGCTCGTTTGGCAGGTATGTCAATGTGTTTTCACGGCTTCCAGGGGGGAGTTATGTGACGTTCACGTGCTCCTAATGTTCCCTCTGGTAGGTAGGATCCATGGATGGCATCTTGACCAAATCTTCTGGGTGAGTGGGTGAAGAGGTGAGGTGCGAAGCTCTTCATGATGATACTCTGAGCTGCCGGAGTTAATTGGATCCCTGAAGGTAAGTCGGTATAATTCAATAGTACTTCCTGAATCGGGCTCGGTAGCTGGTATTTTGCGGGCGCCAGCGCCTATAATACGGGTGGCTGGAATATGACCAGTCACCAGCACAAGAACCAGTGCAGAGGGAGTTCTTTGAAACGTCCCTAGCCTTCCAGTGTTGTACAACAAATCTGCTGGCAATTCGTTTCTGTCGCTTCAATGCAAGGCCACGTGTCTACTATAATTACTATCATGGATATGGCCTCATCTTAACGTATGAGAATATTGGCTTACTAGAAAAGAAGACTGCGAGATTTGAACCGTGATTGAAGTAGATGAGCCATCACAAGAGCACCTGATACAAGGACAAGGCAGGTTCAAATGTTGGGTCGTATGATGAGCTTGAGAAGGTTGCTGATTGATCAATCAACACGATGCTCTGAGACGAGGATGAAGTGCTTATGTATGTATAGGTAGGTAGATAGTCCGGGATGATTGCGACTTGAGAATGAAATTTCTTATCAACTAAGCTAAACACTCGACGCTCGGTGTTGGTCACTGTCAATGTCTGACTCGACTATCTCCAGCTTCTCCCGAGCATCGAGTATAGTAGGGAGCGCTGTAGTGCAGATATTAACTGTCAGTGCGTTCTGAGATGTGATAAATTAAATACCAAGCGAATGCCTCGCAAGTTGCAAGGCCTTCAGCTTTACGCATGTACAATACGGGACATATGAACGCCACCTAATAACCTGGATGGCTTTTGAGCGACGTTAGCAGGTAAGTTAAGAAAAATCATGCAGCCAGGCCAAAATCGGATTTCTCGTTCTACCAATGTACCCGACGCAAATCTCAATACCCGCAAACCCTACGATAGTCTTCGGCATGACTCACCAGGGGGTGTGGTTCCGGGAAGGTCCGCACCGTGCCGATATTAGGAACCCATCGACCGCCGGCTTTACGGTACGCGGCGCATACCCTCATCGCCGGTTGGCGTGGTACTCGTGAATTTCGCGAATTTAAGGTTCCTAGTCATACCAGGCAATGGACGGGAAATTTGCTTAGTAGTCGCGTGAGAAATCCCAACAATCAGATGGACTTCGGACACAGTAATTGTGCTGAAGGCGTGTCGTATTCATCCATTTTTGGCGGGAAGTACTTACCAAGTTGGTAACCCGCACATGGCCGGACCATGATAACGCGAGGTATTTCTCTAACACCAACCTGGGCATCATGTGCCTGGGTGCCCAATCCGAGCGTGCTGCTTAAGAGGCTCTTAAGGTGAGCCGGCACGAGCAAAGGTGGGCGTACCGTCACGAGATTCGCCGATTCTTTTACCCCAGCAGGTACAAGCATTGCATCAGTTGCTGCAGCCGAGCATCTTCGATCGGGCCAGGTATAGAAGCAGAGAGATCGCCGATGGTTGGGGAATTTCGGTCTCAATGAAACGCACACATTTGGTGCTATGCATATACATAGCAATATATCACAGGGACGCAAGAGGAACCCGCAGAACGGCGGTATCCCTCATCCAGAATTCATTTCAACTGAAGGTGTGAAGGTGGGAAGAGTGAATTTCCTAGTCGTGCTTCAAATGACTTGCTATGATGGGAAACACGTTGATTTATCTTCCCATCGTTAGTTAATAAAAGGGGGTGACCCTTATGATTTGATCCGACTTGCCCAATAGATCATTTGAGAATCCGACGGTCGTACTCGGCGTTATTTAACTCTTCTTGGTACTAACCAACATTCAGCTCATCGGTCTGGGTCGCGGACACAAGAAATATGAATGAAGGAAAAAAATTCAAAAATAAATTTCAAAATATTGACTTGCCTCGAAGGATTGCTTGTATGATTTCGAAAAACCGTTTGAAAAGCCGAAATACCAATATGGTAGTCGGATTCATGGTACTTAATCGGCCGGTTGCAGGAATGTGAGATCAAATCGTATGAGCGATCGACAGCTTACAGCCAACTTTCCTGCTAGGTCCAGAGTTGGATTGCGAAAAAAAAGTGCATCCCCTAGGTACTATCGACTATAGTAGACAAGATGTGCGCGTACGCCTCTGCGGCATCTTCCTTCTCGCGTCGAATATTGGGTGGTCTCATCACTTGCTAAAAGTTAGACGTTTCGGATGAAATTAAGCAAGCCAAAATGGGGGTGATTATATCCTCTAGATTGCCGATTATAGAGAGGAGAATTGGTTGATCGTTAGGTGATTTTTAGGTCGATCTTTTAGGTACTAGAACAGCGCCCACTCTGCTCACTCTGCCACTCTGCTACTTGTCGGAAGAAGCGCAAAATCGTAGGTATACATAGCGTATACCTAGTACCTATATGCTCGCTGTCTTACAATCCTTTCCCGCTTGTCACCTTATTCACCCGAAACGCCCATGGATCTAGAACGCTCTGTGGAGAATGGCTGCATAATCCATGCAAGCCATTGTAAGTCGATGGCTGCAACTTGTCTAGAAGAGACAAGGAGGTTACAAATTACCTGCTGTATGTCTGGGTAATAGGCTCCACCGTTCCTTTGGCGTGTCTACTATATGTGGATGTATCCATCCATAGTTGTATCGTATCGGTGGACTGGTAAACTTGTAGACTTGTAGACTTCTGTACAAGGCAAACTTCGGTGTCTGCAAGTGTACTAATTTGTGGGCTCGAGGGCTCGAGGTACTTGTACCAAGCCTGAGGAGGGGTCTAAACTTCTAGTAAAGCATGCTAAATGGTAAGAACTGGCAGTGATCCTGTGCGTATACCGCTTTGATCTGTATAGGTAATTAGGTGATTTTCTGTACATCGGAGAATACTTTGCGGTGTGATTGTCATCTACTACATCTAGTACAATCTGCTACCGGGGTTAGTTGCGAGCTCGGGGTTCTGTATGTAAGATGGCCTACTGGCTGCTGGCTGCTGGCTCCTGGCTCCTGGCTCCTTGGGTTGCTTGTCTTCTACCGTACCGTACTGTACCGTATCGTACAGTACCCAAGGCAGTGCAAGAGTGGGCGTTTCCCGTAAGGCCATCACCCACATATCCTTTTTGGGGGGTGGACTGCTAGGTAGTTTTTCGTTCTCCCTGAAAGCCTCCCATCGATAACGACCAGACAAAGCCCGCCACCCCCGTTCGCGTGGCGATAATCATACCTAACCGCGACAAAGGTTGGTCGCCCATTGTCATGTTCGACCTAGAACATGGTCTGACCCCTTAAGAGACAAAGACATAGACTCGTTGGTCGTTGTAAGTTTCGAAGAGAACCTCCGGACCTCAGGGCTCACCCGGCTGGTTCCAGTACACCAGTACTCCTTCATGCTCGAGGCTCCAATGGGCGTCGTTTCAAGTACAGCCGGACACGGGGGAGGAAACAACGGCAAAGACAAGAACCAGCAACCCCAGCCGAACAGCGATGATCAGGGCAAACCGGACAACGGCGACCACTCCCAGACCCTCTGGATTCTGATCTTCTGCGGTTACCCTCACGATATCCAGAGCGCCCGAGTCACCGAGTTATATATCGTCTTCGACGAGAACGAGAGCGAGAACCTCACCATCCGAATCACAGGCCATCACCCAAACTTTACCGTAGAGGAAGTATGGAACCAACCTCACCCTCGAACAAGGCCTCACTTCTACCGACGTCTGGCGGTCGCGACAGTTGAAACCAGTTCGGCACTTGACATGGGACTACGCGACGCCATTTTCGGCTCCCACGTGAATAATACCGAGCCGGATTGGACGTGTCAGAGTTGGGTTGGCGACGTTTTGACGACGCTGCAAGACGCAATGCTCATAACCGTCGAAGAGGGCGATAATGCGCTGAACGGAATGGTGAACTACATCGCCCGCGCCCCCTGGCAATGATGACGGGCTGACGGGCAAACGCGCAACGGTACCTGACCTCTACCCCTCAGCGAGCAATCGAGATCCCTGCACGGCGGAGAGATGCTGAAGAGGTTAGAGGCTGGTTGATCCGTCTGGGTTAGCGGGCTAATGATTCATCTCGTTGGTCCCTCCCAAGTATTATTATCGTCCTAGCGTATAACTTGCTCCGTTGTCCCTGACTTTGTGATAGTATATGCCTCAAAGACAGGAAACGAATATGCATATAACTCCGAGGTGTGGTATTGAGGGTCACGAGAGAGCCTCGCTCGTCGGGCGTACTGGGTAACATCTACTCGGCTCACCGATATATTGGCCTTTTTCGCCAGATGGCAGAGGCATCTATGATGATAGGATGCCATTACTTTCCTTAGTATTATCCATCCTTCAGGCAAAGGAAAAAAGGCGGCTCCGGTGGAAGGGTATCTTCATAATATAACGAGTCCTACGCAGACTCCATGGAAGTTCCTGCTGGTTAGGATGGGCATTGAGGGTGGTGAATGATCCGGGTTCAAATCATCCGTTGGTGTCTTGCATCTGATGGGGGGGCATTGGTATTGTGCGGCATACATAAGAATATACCCTGGCCTCATATCCGTAGAAGAAGGACAAGGCGTTGAAGGAAATCAAATAGGTTTGGCTTGCGACTATTATCGAAAATCCTGCTATCCGGCTCTGCTTGGATGACCTCTGACGATTGGTCTATATGGTGATTCTTAAGGTTATCCATGACGATTGCTCGAATACGTGATGTCCGAGGTCGAACCTTGTTTCCTTGGAACTAGGTATAGGTAAATTCCTAGGCCCTAGGGGTTGTATCCAGGTTTGCTCACGTTCTCAAGTTAATGGCGTCTTGTTGTTGCAATCTTTCAGCTTGAAATCCGAAGTGGTCCGAGAGCCTTTTGTATAACAATTGTAACGATTTTAATATATTAAAGCAAAGATGAAACTGAAACGATTGACGAATGCATACATAAATCGGCCCTCGTGTGGTTGGCTTAAACAAACCTTACCTTGAATTTGCCCGATTTTTAAAAAAGAATTTGAAGAACAAGAAGATCGTGTGCTTAAACGTGATAATAAGATGTCATGTATTCTTCTAGCGAGATGATTCGCAATTATGTATAAGATAAAATAAGGTAAATGGAGGTAAATGGAGGTAAATGTTAACGTCGTCAGCTATTTTTGCGTATAACCTTATCATAAACCTAATTGGTTACAGATGGCCCCAGAATAACGTAAGCTCACCTGCATTCCATGCAAGAACCAAAGAAACCAAAAAAAAAACCCAGCCGCAACTGCCATTGCCGCAATGACCCATTTTAGCCTGTCTTGGATTGGGATTTCAATTGGTACCTGCTTCACTACACTAAGTTACTAACAAAGGCCACCTTCGTCGCTTCCTTAACCCTCCAATTAGCTCCAATTAGCTTACGTCGTTCTTCGACAATTCTATCTTCGATCTTCGATTTTCGAAACTTTCCCATTGACAACTCTTTTTTCAGCATCCACCTGGATTGAACGATTCGTTCATTCAATCATTTATTATCCGATGGATGCGTAGGGAACGTGCGCCAGTAACATAACCGGGTCCTCTGAGATTCCTCCTTTCCGGTGTTGCTATCATGCCTTCGCTCAGGAGCTCGGCGCGGGTCGTCGTCGCTGCACTTGGCCTGGCTAACTGGATGTCGGTAGCCAACGCTGAGTTGTCTGCCAGCGACTACTATGTTCGCTCGTTACCGGGAGCTCCGAAGGGAGACGCAATCAAGATGCATGCCGGGTGAGCGAAATTCCATAACTCCATAACCGCCTTCCTGTGTTTCAGCTTCACCTTCGGACTTCACTTGCTAACTCTTCATCTCTATCTCTGTATCTAGACACATCGAGATCACGCCGGAACACAATGGAAACTTATTCTTCTGGCATTTCCAGAACAAACATATTGCGAACCGACAACGGACCGTCATATGGTTGAATGGTGGGCCTGGCTGTAGCTCCGAGGATGGCGCACTGATGGAGATCGGTCCTTATCGTCTAAAAGATGAGAATACGCTGGAGTACAATAATGGGAGCTGGAACGAATTTGCAAACCTGCTCTTTGTCGACAATCCCGTCGGGACTGGATACAGTTATGTCGATACTGATAGTTACGTCCACGAACTAGACGAGATGGCAAACCAGTTTGTTACCTTCCTCGAGAAGTGGTACAAGCTATTCCCGGAGTATGAACGCGACGATGTGAGTGACTAATAACCACCTTCTATCATGGATTATCGATCTAATATCTGTAGGTTTACATTGCAGGGGAATCATTTGCCGGTCAACATATCCCTTACATCGCCAAGGCAATCCTCGCACGAAATAAACTGCCTCAAACCGAAGTTGCGTGGAATCTCAAAGGTTTGCTTATCGGGAATGGTTGGATTTCTCCACCAGAACAGTATGAAGCGTATCTCGCATTCGCCTACGAGAAGGGCATTGTCGCCAAGGGTTCTGATGCATCGGGAAAGCTCGAAGCCCAATACCGTGTGTGTCGTAAGGATTTAGCTACATCAGGTAACCGGGTGGACAACTCAGCTTGCGAACGTGTGCTTCAAGATATCCTCCGTCTAACCCAAACGAGAAACTCCAAAGGCGAACAGGAATGTTACAACATGTACGATGTCCGACTGAAGGATGTATACCCAAGCTGCGGCATGAACTGGCCTCCAGACCTTACCTCCGTTACACCGTATCTCCGAAAGAAGGAAGTTGTGAAAGCTCTACATATCGATTTTAACAAGGTTACCGGTTGGACCGAGTGCAATGGAGCTGTCGGAAACGCGTTCAGCACGCAAACGTCGAAACCGTCTGTCGATTACCTCCCAGATATCTTGAAGGAAGTAAACGTGCTTCTTTTCTCGGGCGCCGAGGATTTGATATGCAACCATCTTGGTACGGAAGCCTTTATCAGCAACATGCAATGGAATGGTGGAAAGGGATTTGAGCTGTCCCCTGGCAACTGGGCCCCTCGCCGTGATTGGACCTTTGAGGGAGAAGCGGCGGGTTTCTGGCAGGAGGCTCGCAACTTGACTTACGTCCTGTTCTATAATTCTTCTCACATGGTGCCCTTCGACTACCCGCGCCGCACACGCGACATGCTGGACCGATTTATGGGCGTTGACATCAGTAGTATTGGTGGCACGCCTTCTAAGAGTTTCCTCGATGGCGAAAAGCTGCCCGATACGACCGTCGGCGGCGCCACCAATCACACCGATTCGGATCAAGCGGCCAAGGACAAGGAGGTCAGTGACGCCAAGTGGGGCGCATACCAGAAGTCCGGCGAAATGGTCCTGGCCATTGTCATCGTCGGTGCTGCCGTTTGGGGCTACATTATCTGGCGCGGTCGTCGGCGGACTGCCGGATACTCGGGGCTGCCTGTTATCTCCGAGCATGGGCGAAACACCGGGCTGGAGGGCTTCCGCAGAAGAATCGGCAACAACCGCGACCTGGAAGCAGGTGACTTCGATGAGAGCGAGCTAGATGATCTTCATGTCGCTCGTCCCAGAACCGCGAACAAGGAAAAACGGTATACCCCTGCCTCGGGCTTGGCAAGCAACGACGAAGAGGAGGACGAATCGGAGGAGTCGGGCATCGACGAGAAGGCCACGGCGAAGAACAAGGCCGGGGGAAGCAAAGGCCAGTCGGCAGGCAGGAGCTAAAACAGACCCACTCGATCGTCCGGTGTTAAAAGGAGGCAAGCATTCTTGGACGGCGCTGAGGAGTCCTGGTTTTAAATTAAATCAAATCAATCAATCAATAGAATTTTTTTTTTCTAAAGGAAAATTTGTTTCATGGAAGCGCGTTGGCTTTCATCACTCTGTACTGCTGCTCACTCCTACTTAGTATTTGTACCCCCTTTTTGTCATGTTGTATATACACACATGCGTACGGATTATCTCTATCTATCTACATACATACATACGTCTATTGTCATAGCGGGCTTTTGCTTTTCTGGGGGATAGGGTTGGTGTAGGGACGTAGGCAAGTAGGGTAGGCTTCAGAATTTTATATAGGAGTGTTACCTAGTATTCAAGGTTTTGGGACCTACCTATATGTGTACCTAGTTGTTTTAATGTGCTGTGCTACTAGTACGCAGATGAAGAAAAGAGCTTCTACGTGTCGATGTCACTTAGTTGGCTAGTATACCTAGGTACTAGGGTACTAATATATCCCTCTACTCCTACTCCTACTTTTAGGTGATTGTAGTTGCGGTAGACACTGGGTGTTGGCTGTAGCACACGAGGGACGGATTTTAATCACCTAGGGTAGAGGTGTGATGTTTGTACGCGCGAATTGGTATCTATTCTTTAACGTCATTCGATATGGAGTAGGCAAGTTATGTGTAACGACAATAGAATGGTCATTTATGACAAACAGCTTGATGCGCTTTGTTTACTACAGACCTCTTGTGAGTCCTAGCAAGGGCAGTTCTATTCGTTACGCAAATAACGATTCGTGTTCTAGAAATACGTCTCTGTACGAAGCACTGCAACAATTCACATTCATTACATAGAGTCAAGGTAAGCGTATCTTTTAGTAAAAAAACAGACGTGTAGATAGATTCCTGTCGTGATCATGCAGCTCGTACGGCAATGATCTGTGCTTGCACTTGCGCTATGCAACGCAGCCAGCAAAGTATTTCCGTGACGAGTAGACTGTTGGCTACCTAGAACGAATCCATCGACCATATTGACAGATCGGGGTGGTAGTTGTTATTGCCGACCTCCAGGGCTATTTATTAGAAACTCTAAGCAATTGCTGATCTAGAGGTGACCGACCTAGGTGCCGTGGTTTTGATGTGTTATGGTGGTGGTATATGAATATTGCGACGAGAAGGAATTTAATATGCCGAAAATCCTGGTTTACGTACTCCGAAAGCCATCCGTATTTGCAAATGCACGCTCCTAATCCTTTTTGGCTGTCCATATCCTTTCCGATCCGATCCCATTCCGCGCGCCTATGCGTGATGAACCTATCATTAAGATGTGTATCTCTTTACGAACAATCCATTTTCCCAATGATGGCAATATGGTTGAAATTAGAGACGGCTCGCAATCGTCATGCATTGGTAAAAACTCCGTGTCGAAATCAATCGAGGCATGCTAAGGGGGTATCGAGTCCTGCAAACGATTGCTGCTGAGTACACCAGAAGAAAACGAGAGAAAGAAAAAGAAATTTTAAAAAAATGATAATCCGAGTGCATTGAACCCAGAGAATGGGGTTACGTAAAATAGGTCTGACGACCCAGTACCTGGTCTATAACTAGTATGCATAGACTCTTTGGTGATAGAATTTGATTGTCATACTAATCATCATCAAGTTCAATAACTTCGATGACAACTTTCTCGCGAGGGAGAGTGGTAGTAGATGCGCGGGACGACTTCTTTCCAACAGGACCTTTGCCGTCTCCGTCGCTTTCGTCATCACTATCGTCGTCGCATGGCTCCTCTTTCAGCTTCCAATTCCCGTTTTTGTCGACAAGAATAGACTTCGTGCCAAGCTTGTTGTCGTGTTTCAACTTCGAACGTACTTCGACGAGAAATTCATCGACTCGGAGGCTAAAAGGCCGTGCATCACCATTACAACCTGCAACGGGGCATTTCCACTTATCTACGAACGAGGGCTCACTGGGACAGTTTGCACACCCTGAAGGATAGCCACATTGGCAAGGCGACTTCTTACCAAGTCGAGTATTTAACCATGTTTCAAGGTCAAAACACTCGAGATGAGTGCACATCTTTCCGCGCACAGGGATGTTGAATATTGTTCGGGAAAAGGGATCGGTAATATCGATGGAGAGATCATCGAGCATTGCAAGCTCATCGTCATCTGCATAGTTGCTTGAAAGGCGATTCTTGATTATATCCCTAGTGACATTCGACGGCAAAGTACCTTGCGACTTTACCATCTTGAGCACAGCACTGTGGCTCAGGAATTCCACCTGTTCAACAGCGATGGACAGCTTCTTGCCACTTGGTATCGGGGTGCTTTCGGGAACAATGACACGAAGAACATTGTTACCCGCAACGACGTACGGAGAAGCTTCAGCCGGGGTACATTTGGAGTGATGTTGGTTTCGCATAATCCCTAATGGGTGGTGATTCAACTCTATGAAGATATGTTCCGGCCAAATCGCATCAGCAGTAACCCATGCGCTCTCAGTAAGGGGGGTAGCCGAAGCATCCCCGTAACAGCATCGTACCCGGTACCGTAAAGATCCATTGGAAAATATACTCACAGGCAAAGATTCGCCCGGTTGCGTCTCTTCTCGAGTAATTCTAGTATGGTCGAGTTCCGGTATTGTGAACGTGAACTCCTGCACGTATTTTTGGGGTTGGATAATTGTCGGTGGGAGGGTAAGCGATTTAATAGCTTGATAATACCTCTCCGGTTTCTTAGCATTGAACTGTCGAGGTATTCGTTTCGGGCTTCTAAGATGGGCCTGATGAAGGGAGACTTCCAAGGAGTGCCTATCATAAGGGCTGTGGGGATAATCCTGTATACCAATTCGCATTCCCGCGGCCGGGATCAATCGCTCTTGAGGGGTTGGTCCACTCTTCTGGCGAGGCTGGGGACGAGCAGAAGGTCGAGGGCGACTCTGAGCCTGAGCCTGAGCCTGAGCCTGATACACCGGTTGTGCTATAGGGTGCTGAACGTTTGTCGAATTATGACGAGCGAAAGTGGTACCGTCACCCGCAAATTGTACATTGGGGCTTGAAGCTTGTCCTTGAAGTACGAGGTGCTGGCTAGGGAAATTCTGGGGACTTTGTTGCCATTGGCCAACAAGCTGTGCTGAATGGAACGAATTATTATGTGGAACCGTCGGGTTAGGCATAGTTAGTGCATGTGCCGGACCCGGAGAAGGGGCTTGTTGAACAAATTGCATCTGCACCTGTTGGTATAATGGGTGAGGAGAATGAGGAGAGACATCCTCTGTTTGTGGATGGTTCAGCTGGCCCTGAACATTGGTACTGGTGGGCATATTTTGGTTGGAAGATAGGGTAAGATGAGCTGGGACCGGTGATTGGAAGAAGCCTGGACTGTGCACACTCGATGGGGTAGTAGCTGGAGATTGAGGATGTCTCTGAGGGTTTATATGCTGGTTCATGTGAGGCGGAAAAGTCAAGCCCTGAGGCTGTGGGTAGTTGATTGTTCCGTACTGATTGGGCAGTTGACCTTGAGGAATTGCTTGCGGTGGCTGTGGCTGGTTCTGAGGTTGGTTGGATCTAAAGAAGTTTTTGTACGTAGCAACGAGGGCCTTGTTATACTCTAAATATTGGATTGGGTCGGGAGGGGGGTCTCGAGGAGTACCATCAGCCGCAAAATGGTTTGCTTGGTCCTTTTTGAAAACAGCCTCCATTTGATGAGCGACCCGTCCATCTACGATCCCCAGACTTCTCCGTATTGCTCTAAATATGATAGCCTGGAGGATCGGGGAGTATAGGTGAAGGTCATACATTAGTTCCTTCACGAGAACAGGATATCCGTTTACCTGGTGTTGCTGATGCATCGCTACCCACTTTTCGGATAGGCGCACGAGGAAATCAAGCACCTGCAAAACTATTTGCTGGTAAACCGCATGGTTCTGCAGATGGGGAATGGTGCCCGGAAATGTGGCAAACCATTGGACGTGTTCCAAGCGAAGTCTCGAGTTGGTCTTGAGGAGTGTGCCTAGGACGACAAACGCGTTGTCTATGAGAGCGGGATTGTGTAGACCTGAATGGCATAATCGATGAACGTTAGTTCGGTCTATAGCCCAAGCACAGAAGAGCTGATGCGTTGTAATGAAGAACAAGTCTCTATCCTTGCATGCTTCAGTCAGGAGTTGATATCGAGGTCGTTCAATCTGGACATCGAGTGCTTCTTCTCCGCCAACGATACGTATTCGGTCTTGTAATTTTCGAGGTGCACCGATCGATTCGAGTAAATGGACCATGCTAGGTTGCCTACATGCGCGAATATGATTAGTTATTATTGTAGACTCTATCATGGATACCTATGCAGACAAAGGTATCATCAGAACAGGGTTACATCTATGGAAGAAACATACTGGATACAGGGCCTCTTAGCAGGCGGCGGATCTATTTGCTCCCGAGGCGCCGATGTCTTGGGCGCCATCTGGTTGTTGGCCAAGGGTGCTGAAGGTACTGTGGGCACCGTAGGTACAGTAGGTACGGTATGTATGTTTGGTGTTGGGGGTGTGTGGAGAGCCGTATTTGTGGGAGTAGATGTCCTTGATGCTATTGCGGGAGAGTTATCTTTGTCTTGTCGCGAACCTGTCCGTGCACGAATGGCAGAGACTCGAATGTCCGGTTGCTGTCCGCGGACAGGATCTGGAATAGTATCGAGTACAAAATGGGCTTTCGTGGTGGGCGCCGAAACGAGTTGTGACTCGGAAACACCAGGGCTAGGTTCGTCACTAGGCGCAGGAGACGGGAGTACGGTATGTGTAGCTGCGGCTGAGATTGAGGTCGAGCTTCTATAGAGTTGTATAAGACGGTCTGCTTAGTAACTGAACTGAACCAGGTATGTGATATGAAACTGGGCTATGGAATAAGCAGTTTCCAGGAGGATGAATGGGGTTGAATGAGAACGTCGAGAAGATAATGGAAGTGAAGGAAATAAAGAAAAATTAAAGAAGTAGATAATATTATATATCTTGACCGGCAAATATTAAATACTCGTAGATAATTACTTACGGCACTGTAGAAGTTTGTGTTTGGGTTTGAGATGTTTGAGATGTTTGAGATGGGGTAGGCAGGTGTCGAGACGAAGAAGCACGGCGAATTCTACGCGGTGGGGCAGCATTGGTGGTGGCTCCTGCCGCAGAGGCGGGATTTAAAGCAGTCGGCGCTGTTGACACTGGCTCGGCATCCGGCTGGGTGATCATCTCGACTGGTGACGGAACTGTGGACGGAAGTGTGGACGGGACGGGGTCGGCGATCTCGTGACGAGTGATAGGTTGGATAGGTTGTTTGGGTGGTGGAGGAGGACGAGGAGTCGGCTTCGCAGGTTTCGCACTGGTGAGCCATGCCGGTTGTTTTCGACCACCAACCCAAGTATTCAGTGTGGAATTAGATGCCGCAACTTGGTACTCTGATACCGGGTCCGGATGCTGATTATTGCTTATGTTCACGTTCGCATTCGAGTTCGCATTTACTCCCGCTGTCGAAAAACGACGTCCTCCACCCGGCGCCATCAGTCATTAGTGGTGATTTTGAGATTTATTTTCGTTACGACTCGGCCTTCATGCCCCCTTTTGTATCGCGGACATCGAAATACGGAAGACTATGATAGGGTTTATCATGTTAATCAAAAGCACATAGTTATATCTGAAGGATCAATTTATTCTAGTGCTATGGGAGGTTGAATCGTCAATAAAAGACAAAGACGAGGAAACACAATTAATCAAAACCTTTTAAAACACGCACCATAAGTAACTTTCGAGATGTTAGCTTGTGGGAAGACCGTTGGTCGATAAAGGCTTATTATAGATGAGACGAAGATTCTTCGAAAAAAAAAGGAATCTGCGTGGTTTTGGTTTTGACGTATAGGATTCACAGGATTGCAACGAGGCTTGAAAAAAGTATGTAGTCAGCAAGATGCAAAGCAGGCGGTGGATATTTGTAGATAAACGTGGAAAATCAACTGCACCCTACCTATTTAGTGGTAGGTGGCAGTCGCAGGCGGCCACTAAGAATTACCAGCAAGCTGATAAGCTACCGCGCTTGCAAGGGGTTGTTAGCCGGGTCCAGGCAGCCAGGCCGAGACGGATCGCCGTTATGATCTGTGTGCAGTGTGAACTAATATGTACATACATATTAGTATGATTCTGATGTGGAAAGAGCAAGAAACGAAATTCAATGGATGTTACGTGTTGAAATTGGGTAGTTGTATCACCTTCGATAGTTACCTAGTTTCAACCTTGTAAAGATACCCTTTTTATTTACATACTATGTCATATGTATATAATTACCGAATGTTATTACCTAGTAATACAATTTAGTATGGAAGTATGGCTATTTTGAGGTACAAACATCTGAGAAGTATGTGGTATTTTAAGGTTGAATGATATGTTAAATAGGTATGTATGTCTTTGTTATCCTCTTAAGAACAGTTTCATTTTCCATCTTAACTATTTCTTCTATATAATTAGGCACTTTATTGTTCTGCTCACGTTTGCTAGCTAGTTTGTTCAATTCAACGACATGAGCTTTACAGCCGTATATAGGTACTTGGTATGCATGTAGGTAACTTACAACTTGTATCATATGCGACTTCGGAAGGCTGGTCCACGGCGAAGCTATCAAATACTATCATTCCACGTAAGTATAGGTACGGCCATTTAGGTAATCTGAGATGTCAACGCAAGCTATACACGACAAGATCTGGCGTTCCCAGCAACTACCAATCGTTTGAAATGCTACTATACACGTTACATGTACGTACTATGCGCTGTTGTTCCTGGTACCTGACGTATAATGGGCACGATCAAGATCTACTATACACATGTGCGCATGTACGTATATACGAAAGTGTCCCATCGTCCCGTATCAAGAAATTTACATAGCAGGTACCGAATCAAGTGAGGTACCTAAAGTAAATTAGCAGATTGCCGCAGAGACAGAACTTAACGTCGAAGAGTTAAAATGTAATAATTAAGAAAAAAAAAAGGAATATAAAGTTGATCCGATCGAGGAAACAGGTATTAAGACTGGTAAGTACTGCTCAAAGTCTTGGCGCTAAGCAACAACCTATTCTCATACCTATACCTAAATGCTGCTAGTACATATGTATGTACATAGTAGATGCTGCGTAGCTTAATGAAACTGACCAATGAAAGCATAACGGTAAATGCCTGCTTCCCTGCACCTTCCCTGCACCTTCCCTGTACAATACTTTTCCTTCTCCCTATTACCAAGTACACGTCTCTCATTTAGGTTAGACGGATAAGGATGAACAGATACCCTGGTAATGAAAGGTAAAGAAATGACCAGTAAAGATCAGTCAAAACCCCTCTCAGCTCACTCCGTGATCCGTTCTTCATACCCATCTCATACCCATCATACCCATCATACCCACCATACCCATCGTACCCATCAAGTTTAGCGGGTGGCTTTCCTCATCTCATCCCATCCCATCCGCATTCAATCGCATTCTCGCATTTCCAATCTCCAGGCTTTTTTCAAGGTTCCAAGGTCCCTATCCTGCCTTATCCTGCCTATCCTACGAGGCGCCTCGGCCAATTCCATATCCATATTTTTTCGATTCAATCCAATCTTGAAGCAAGTCGACGACAATATCGTTTATTTTAATTGCCTAGTGCCTAGATAGCTGTCCTAGGTGTTCTTTTCTTCTATTCGCGGCACATATTAATCACATTCATTGATCTCTTCACTTGTATGAATTTTCAGTATAACGACGTCGGCCTGTGCCTCGTCTCGTCCGCTCCCCTAACCGGGTTTTCTTGTGTTCTCGAATTTGGTGCTACACTACCAGGACAGTAACGGTCAAGGCCTCTAAAAGGGTCTCTCAAGGGTCTCTAAAAAGGAGGGAACACCCAATAGGACGACGCTCTTCCACGTTCTTAGCCAGCCAAAACTCCAGCTCCCCAACACGAAAAGCTGAAGAGCGACCAAGAGAGAGGCGACGTATACTAACGTATACCAACGTATACCAGCGACCCCCCCTCGGACCTAAAAAAAAAAATCAAACAGATACGACGACGCTGCCTCGAAACCTTGAATCTTTCCTCTGCGTATATATATCATTCCTTAGTAGTCTTCTATATCGATGGCCATTTATCGATGCATTTCGTCACCATTAAGACATTGATCGAGTCAGACCCCCGATAGACTACTCCACTGTCTGCAGAGTCCGTTCGGATTAGGAGGTAGGAAGCGACTAAGGATCGCCACCTTTTTCTTCGCTAGTCCTCGGCGTTTCCACTGTCGCCGTTTGATATATTTGCGAATTCGATTTGATCCGATCTCAAACTCTTCACGCGACCTTTCGTCGTAATTGATCATGGCGAAACCAGTGTCCGGGGATATCCTCGTGGTTATTCGTAAGTTTGGCCTCTATCCATCCTCCGTTACACCCGGATTCGTAATCTGGCCACAGAACACATATGTATACGCATATGTATATGTATATGTACACCATGCTGCATTGTTTGCGCAATGTCGAACACCATCTGACCACGTAAATATCTAGATGATTTTCAAGCTCGCAGCTCCGACGAATTAAGTTTGGCAAAGGGCGACCGTGTAGAATTGATCGAGCGTGACGATGAATTTGGTGATGGGTGGTACTTAGGTCGCCATATGGTAAATGGCAACAGTGGCCTGTTTCCAGAGGGTAAGTTGCGAAAAGGCACGATAACCCAGAAGAATGCGAGGTTGATTAATCCTGTGTAGTATATACGCGACCGGCGCCCAAAGGTGTTGGTGCTTCGTCTGTCGTATCCAAGCCGATCACGAGTTCGTTGTCTCCTACCAATGGAGCACAGTCACCGGCCAGTCAACAGGCTTCGACCACGTTTATCCAAGACCGCACCTCGACTCCACAGCATGCTTCTTCCGCTCCGCCTGAGACCAACCCGCTAACCTTGCCGTTGAATTCTGCGAAGCATGAGGGAAAGACGACTCCAACTTCTACAGCACCTCTGGCAAGCAAGAGTTTTGCTTACGGTAACGGTAACGAGCTAACTCGTCATAATTCCCACCAGAGCCAAGAAAATCCCGTCCTGCACGAGACGCTGACCGTAATTGACGAGCATATCACCGACCTCCACTCGACTCCACAGAATGGTACACTCCACCATGCAACAGATTCCGGAAGCGAATACAGTTCCCACATACCGGATCGATTATCGTACATCCAGGGCGAGGAAACTGATGAGGAGGAGGAAGTGTCGCATACCCGTTCAGAGGTTGAAGCTTGGACGGCCGACGATGTAGCCGAGTATCTGTTTACGGTTGGCGTAGAGAAAAAGCATTGTGAAGTTTTTCGAGACCAGGACATATTCGGCGAAGTTCTTCTCGGGTTAGATCAATCGTCGCTATTTTTAAAGGCATTCGATCTAGGTTCTGTAGGAAGGAGATTGAAGACATGGCAAAAGATCAAAGCATTGCAGGATGAAGTAAACGGCGTTGCATCTACAAGGCGAACTACGCAGACGTATGGGAGCGAGGCAGGCTCGGAGGATAATAAGGTAGGGGGGAGGGTTCGGAGCCGGGCAAATACTTTGACAAATTCTCAGAGATTTGTTCCTACAGACAGTCGACCTGGCTCGGTTCATGGAAAACGGCTATCACAAAAACTGGAGCAGATGAGTCCTGTTTCGCCCAAGGGGACACAAGACAGGCCGTCAACAAGAGGGTCGCACCACAAAAGACCTTCAGCAGCATCTGTCCGAGAGCTCCATCATTCACGGCGACATTCTTCGTCAACTGACTTTAGACTTGCCCCGCCTGTCGGCGCTGGGACCCCGAAGCTCACGCCCTCAGGAACGTTTCCAATCGCCGCCGACCATTCCCACAAAAAACAACCCTCCTTCGACCGTAATTGGACTATGGGTTCAGCCTCCACCCCTTATCCCCAACGTCCGCTATCGTCAACCGGATTCCATGATATCGCAAACACTTCCGACACAGAAGCCGCCCAAAATCAGACGCCTGAACTTGACCGTGGTTATTTCTCTGGAACTGAGGTCGACGGTCGGAAACGAAACGTGCTTAAGAAACGCGATAGTGCCGCCTCGCACTCGCATAAATCAAGTTATACGGAACAGCAACGAGTAAGAAGTGCGACAGCTATCGCGAGGCGCTCTAGGTTCGGAAGTATAGATTCTACTAGAGACTCGTTGCCACCGAGCGCCGCGCAGATGTATTATGGCGTGACAGGCGACCATCGACGAACAGCTTCTACGAATACTACTGAATCTATACGACCTGTCCCTCCTGCTAAGGATGGCCCCAGCCCAACGGTCACCAAACTTGACGGAAATTCTCCGACTTCGCCACCTAGTCGACACGCTGTTCATGGTGATTGGATATCGAATGCCGGAAACAAATTAGGTGGTTTGAGGGCGATCTCAGATGCCATGATTGGCAATTCGAAGCTTGGGTCACCTACCAATTCATCCGCCCAGGATTCCCCCATGAGGTCACCATCTAGAACTGGATCGAGTACACCCTCCGGCGGACCTAGTTTCGAGATTGACTCTCCAGACACAAGCAAATACGCTCTTGCCGCTACCACTAGCCGCAAGAGTGCGAAGAAGACGAAAAAGGAAACTAGTGCCTATTTGCGTGGATTGCAGAAAATCGGTCCTCGTGAGGCAATCAAGGACGCAGACTATAGTGGCTGGATGAAAAAGAAGAGCTCACATCTCATGACAACATGGAAGCCGCGGCTCTTTGTCCTGAAAGGACGCCGTCTCGCTTACTACTACTCAGAAGATGATACCGAAGAGAAGGGCCTCATCGATATTTCGTTCCACCGCGTCCTCCCAGCTGACAATGAACGGCTCACCGGGCTTCATGCTACTCTAACAGGCGCCAGCAACACGCCAATCATGCCAGCTGATAGTAGTATCCCCACTCTTGCGGACAATGTTTCTATCTCACCCGCCGAGAAGGGCCTAGACGCGATGTTTATATTCAAGCTTATGCCGCCTCGAGCCGGGCTATCCAAGGCCGTCAATTTTACCAAGCCCACCATTCATTATTTTGCAGTTCCGAATTTGCAGCAAGGCCGTACTTGGATGGCAGCCTTGATGAAGGCGACTATTGACCGCGACGATTCCCAGCCGATGACAACGACGTATCAGCAAAAGACTATTTCACTTACCAAGGCACGCGCCATGCGACACCGACCGCCTGCCCTGATGAACTTAGATGAGAAGGTCGAGGAGAGTACAAAAGAGGAAGACAAGAAGAATGGGCTGGGTATCACATTTGGTGAGGTTGACAGCGCAGTTTCTGGTCTTTCAAAGGTTGAGAGCGCAACTACCAAAACATCCGTGTCCGAGAGTGAAAAGACGGAGAGCCTACCTTTCTTACCGTCGCCTCAAAGCGCGTAACCACACTCCGCTCAATATCTAAGCTTAGCGCCAATTAGTAAATGATACGCCGTCATCAGCTGTATCATGCGTTGCCATATTTTGGACAAATAATAACACCAGCTTACCACCGACTTTTCACAGGGGTATACCTTACTAAAGTCTACGACCATGACACCAATTTTCCTTCCCTCTAGCGTGTCACCAATTTTATTGTTATTTTCTTAATTATTCCCCAAATATCCACTATCGATACCTGTGTACGAACGAAGCAAGGAACGGATGCAACGACGAACCTCCAAGATAGCCCTAAACAGGGGCGCGGGAAAGAGGAGGAATAAGGCATTGGGAGCACCGGGCAAATAATATCATAGGTGCTTAGCGGAAGGAGAGAGAGGGTCCCGGTACGCTCCGTGCCGCAGTTGTTGCAGTTGCTGCTGTTTGTTCCCGAGTGATTCCCATGGAGAAGAAGAGGAAGAGGAGTGGATTAGAAGGGGACGAAGAGGAGAGTAGAGGAGAGTAGAGGAGAGAAGATGCTTGGGTGGATGATATAACATTACCAAAGCTGGAGCAGGAGCAATAGATAAGCCTTAATACAGTGTACTATGAAACAGAGATTATGCTAATCGTTTTGATGCATGATGCGAAGAATGTCCTAGATACCTAGGTATTTGTATGTGTGTCAGCGTAGGGTTATGAAGTCCACATACGAACCATAGGCGTGTGTCACAAAATCCCACACAAACATGCCAGAAGGTATGAGTTGACAAGAGGAAATTTTCGAATATCGTATACGGTAACCTCATTCGTTTGCTAGGTAGGTAATAACTGTGTATTTTTTTCTTACACCACATATGAGCTTAGCCTTCAGGAATGGAGACACCCATATCTGTAACATTCGCGAAGGGTGACAGATACGTGTCTACGTGCTTCCAGAACATCCACTTGAAGTCCCCATCGAGCCACTTCAGTACTCTGAATTTCGCTCTTTGGACTTAGATATACCAAATCAAGAGCATGCAACATATCACAACACATGTACAACACATAAGTAGAACACAAGGCAAATAAATAGTCTCAACATTCATTTATTCAGTAGCCAAAGCCTATCCGAAGAAACGAAAAAAAGCTCACCGCAAAGGAGCAAAGGCCTTCGCGAACCTATCCATCAACAACACAAGGCAAAAAGGCCTCCGGGGTATCATAGCCGTGTAAACCGTTCATTCGTAACCCGCAACCTCGTTCTCTTCCCGTTTTCTCCGTTCACTCTTTTTTCTCTCCTCGCGTCAGTTCCCGCCAACACTTCACACCCGGTAGATCTGCCATCCTAGCACTGCATCGTGTCACAGTACGGATATCCGAAAACCCCTCTACGCCATAGCGCAGCGCGGGGCACCGGATTACTCGACCTCCAATTGAATCTTGATAAGCTCGATCCAAGCACCGATATCCTCCAACGTCTCAAGCTTGTTCGCCCAGAGTGTCCTCTTCGCCGCAGTCTGGTCGGGGTCGATCATAGCGCTCTTGGCATCCAGGACATTCTCCGAGATAATCGCCACTCTGCCACCAATCTGGATCTCGACCAGGATATTTGCCGTGCGTCCGTCGAAGGGGAACACTAATAACAGGCGAGGAACGGGATGTGCCGTTAGCGTGACGTCCAGCTTGAGGATACCCTTTGAGGCCAGCTTGTCTTCGATTTTCTCCCCAGACATGAACTGCTCGAATTCGTCCTTTTGCGTGAGCGGTTGCTTATTGTTTTCCTCGTCGGCTACTTTAGCGGTTGGCTTTCCTTCCTTCGGTCTGAACATGTTGTTAAGGAGTAAGGATAGGAACGCGTACTGGCGTAGCAGCGGTAGCATTGTGATCAAGTCCTTGGGATGGGCAAATGGTATATGGTTGATGACCTGGCCATAGACTGGCTTGTATATGAACAGCCTATTGCGGTGAGCCTTCAAAACAGGCTCTGTTGAGTTTGCTGGGAAGGTGGGGATTGTCTGGGTGAATGTGAACTCTCTAGGTTCACTAGGATCGTAGGGGCTCCCTTCAGGAATAGGGAACATCAGTGCGTCAAAGGTGATATTTGTGAGACCAGTATTTGTCCCAGAGATCTTGTAGATCTCCATAGCAACGGCATGGGTGACAACGACCGGAGGATCAAACGTTGCCATGAAAACGACGTCTGGAGTTTTGGGTCCAGATAAACCATCTAGCCCATTCTCTGTTTTCGCTTCTTCTGAAGACGGTAGAAAGGTACTAGGCGGCTCAAGCCAATCTAGAAAAGGCACCGTAGTACCCATCATGTCCTCCGTATGAGCCCTTTCAATATCTAAACTAATCCATCTCTCCGAGACTCGTACCGGACTGTAGGCCATTCCACCAGCGGACGCGCACTCGATTAAGATACCCCATGTTTTGGTATCATCAGTTTCCACTGTTGTAGATGGAAGTTTTCGTCTCTCCTTCCAATAGTCGAGGCTTAGGCCGATTCGACCTCGAGTATGCATGAGAGGACATCCATTGCGGAGACAAAGAGCGAAGACTCTGAGTCTTTCATCCGGCATGTTGGCGAGCGTGCGGTCTTCACTACGAAGCTTGTCTACATCCCATCTGTGAAGTCTCTCCAAACTTTCCCATATACCAGCGATCGCCTCGTGACAGTTAAACCCGGGAGAGACACTGAGCTTGTCAAGTGTGGCAAGACGTTCGAGATTCGCGCGAAACTGTGTCAATCTCTTCGTCAGGGGACTCTGGCCAGGAGCTAGAGAAAGATCCTTCAACAAGATGGCAGATGCCTTGTCGGCATGCTTCTCGAGGATCGGCATGGATTCGGTGTATACTAGTGAGGCTTGATGGACGATGTGATTGGTAATGCCGACCTCGACGGCCATGGTCTGTCCCGCTATTATCAATGTTTTCGCATTATCACCAGCGCCCTTAACATCTTCCCAGAGACACTCTAAGCCAAGGTGGATAGCTAATCTCTCGAGCCCTTGGTTACTGACACGGCTGCTGTTCTGAGCCTGTAAGGTGACTTAGCCCCAGTTCATATTTCGTATTTCAGGCAATTGTAGTCACGACTTACCCAAAGAGCGGCTATAACTGCTTCCATCCTCTTCTTACGATCTTCCTCATCATTCAATCGCGTCGCAGCGACAAGTCCCCCGACGCTGATATTGTCTAAATTGAGTTCGTTCATGTTTACGTTTATTCCCAAAGTATTATAGGCGGCAGTGACAGAGGGGCTGTCAAAGTTGGCTGCCGCGTTCGTATTAGCTCCAGTCATCGTTCCGGTAGCGGGCGATTTCTTGAATTGTTGTGGAGAGGATCGTGGGCCGTGGGGAGAGAAGGCGGCTGCGGTTTGCGGATTCGAGAATGGTGTCGAGGCTTGCGGCGTGGGCGCTGCAACTGGGTGCTGCGAAGGTGTACGACCCTGTTGAGAGGGGCCGTGGCGCATTGGTGTTGACATCGTGAAGGTCGAAGTTTTTAATATATAATAGAAGAGTGTGTGAGGATTAAAGTCAGACGATGTTAGAAGTGGTGATCGTAGTGAGGGCCGTAGGACAGGTGGCAGAGTAAGGTAGGTATCCTAGATTGGGACGAGGACGATGACGAGGAAGAGGAAATCAAATGGCACGGACGCGTGAAGATTCGTGACCAACCAAGAAATCAAACGATGCCGCAGAATTGAAGTGAAGCATATTATTCCGACCAACCTCTCCTTCACTCCAACTTCACCCCAAAAGTGTTTGAGAGATTGCCCGAAAGCGATCAGATTGAGAATTTACGTTAGTACTCGATATCAATTCCCAATTCAAGTTACAATTTTGAGGTTGTTCAGGTGAGAGATTCCGGCATGTGCTTGTGCATGTACGAGGAAAGTTACGAGGAAAGTTACAAGCTTAAGGTTCGAGTGCTTGATCGAATTTGGTGGGGAACGTCATACCTCAAGCCTTGACTGCCCCATAATAGTTGTTTGAAGTACACTCACTTACATAATCGATCGCACCAAAAATAAGCTTAATGGATGAGTGGCTGTGATTGGCTCTTACGTCTTTCAGTAGATCTGATTAGTCAGGTTCTACAGGCGATCACTCTCAGCCGCAGAGGTTAACGACGTGTCAGTCAAAGACTAACTACAATATTACACACATCCATGGATGACAAAATCTTATGAGTCACTTTAACACATTTTCACATTTTCATATAAAACCCAGTCTCATAACGAAACGAGTGTCAATCTGTCTATCTGTGCTAACAAAGGAAAACGCGAAAGGAAAATCTACCTAAGTATGTCTTTAAGAAGAGCATCACAACTTATCTCATGAGTTGATCGCTTTCATATAGACCAGTAGATATACATGTGTCTGTGTTTGTCGGCCCTTGCTATTTGATGTATGCTAATAATAACACCTCAAATATCACCCGTGGGAATGTCCGGAGAACGTATCCACCCCGACATGATAACCAGGCGAACTGTTGTCAGCCGACATGTGGTCGAAACAACGATTATCTTTCTCGCGGAGTATCACGTTCGGGGTGACCAATGTCGGTACCAGCCATTCAGTGTTGACTGTCGAGAAGACTGCTTGGCTCGCACCTCTCGTAACTGTGTCGTTATGTGCAGCTACAAAGACAAAGACACCCCTTGGAAACACGATCATGAATCTCACGCACTAGTCGTCATTGTTAATAGTCGTACTAATTATATTGATTTCTGGGTACTGTATGACCTTAGGCAGTCCTTTCCGACGCAAGGTTGGCAGTAATCAGTGATAGTCGGCGATAAGAACTCCAGGTTAGTTTTGACAGTAGTTTGGTCAAGATACAATCATCTTGACATTCTTTGGCTTAAACCACTTCGTCAATTCAACCCTTAGACAGCCACAGTGACCCTTTCTGACAATTTCGTATGCTAGGGCTGTACAAGAACTCCATAGAACCCTTTGTTACAGCATCCGGAATCGAGATCTCGGGAAATCTTCCTCCTATCGTTGGGGGTTTTTTTTTTTTGCTCCGTGTCTCTCAGCAAGGGGTGGGTTATCGAGATATGTTGTTGATTATTGGCCATGGTGGGGTTGGCTGTCGCCAATAAAACAACCTGTCGAAATAGCCATTAGCTAATCGCTCCTATATCTAACGCGAATCGTTAGTAACTCACCTTGACTGAACCATACGAGGTTTCCGTTCGCACCATCCCACCCTGATCACAAGAAACCCCATGTGGATATCACTCCCTATAATAACCTCGGCCTTCAGGGACCTGGCATGAGGCAATGCTGGAACATGGAGTTCAATATAGGCATTAGAAATTGGGAACGTAAGTGTTCGCAATGTATAATGAACGTCAGAATATCATGTTCCTAATTGGTTCTCATTGTCCAAGTCTCTGTAGGCAAGACTGCTGACTTTCCAGTGGTAATTTGCAAAACTGGATTGTGAAATGAAATCTGTGCGTAAAAGAAGAAGGAAATCATAAAGGCGCATGCTTGGCAGTGAAGCCATATCGAAAGTTCCGCGGTATTGGTAAAAGCAAGACAATGATCCAGTGTCGTTATGTCAATCTCGTTCCTGGCTCGGGGGCATGTCGTGTTACGAAGGAAAAAAAGAAAAAAGAAACTAGGAAAAAAATGAAAAATGGGAGAATTAAACGAAAAGGAAACATGAAAGTCCTGTGTCTATGGCTGTGCTTTGCTTTCCGTTCTCAATATCCAGTAGCTCCAAAGTGAGCTATTGACTGAAGAATTTCGCCCTAAAAAACTGCTCAGGACGGGTGTGATGATCGCGAAGATCTGTGTCGCTCAGCCCGTTTTGCTTGTCTATCTCTGCACTGTCGTGCATACTCGGGGTTGGTAGCGCGCATTATTTCCAAGTATTCCTCATATTCTTGCTGATGCTTCGCAAAGTTAGGGTCGCCTATGCGAGGAGGTACTCGCGGCTTGGTAACAGGTTTGGGACCAAAGGCAATTTGTGCCTGCTGGTGAAGAGGCAGATTACCATAGCTGACTGGACCAGCAGTTTGGGCTAGGTTGGCATTGGGTATCGTGCCAAATGGCGCAGTTGGTTGTCCGCTAGAGCCATAAGCGGGAGCCATCAAGAGCTGAGGACCATAAGGAGCTGGGAAATACGTAGCACCCGTGTAGTTGGGCATTCCGTTGAATGTGTATGGGTTATATACAGATCCATTGACAACAGTACTGTCATACGCTCCGTACACGTAGCTTTGGTTTGGTGCTACGCCAGGATATGAAGCTTGGGGTTGGGTATAGCTTCCATGCTGCTGAGCACCATACTGCTGGGATCCCTGCTGAGCTACTTGTTGAGGTTTTTGTTGAGACCCAAGCTGAGTCCCATCATGATGTGCTTCCAATGGTAGCCAGGGCATTTGCACGAGTGCCATCTGGGATTCTTTCTGAGCACTCTGAACGGTGTGGCTAGGATCAATGTTCATATCATTAGCCATGCTTTGCAAATAGTCAACCTGCTGCTGTAAGGCAACATCCTTGGCGACCACCCCGTGTACCGAAGAAGCTTTGAGCTGAGCGATCTCTTCTCTCAGGTGCCCGATCATCTCTAAGATTGCTTGCGCATCGTTGCCAGCAATCCCTTGAGGTTTGGGTTTATCAATGGCGACCGGAGAAGGGCGGTCATGTTGGATCGCACCTGAAGGACCCGACGTAGCATCTTTGGTAGGGCTCGAGAACTGAAATTCCGTCGCAAGAGGGTTTAGCGATTTGCCTGTTTTATTTGCTCGCGAGTAACTTGCTGGTAGATGAGTGAGAGCAGATGGTTTTGATTCATCAGATCCCTCACTACCCTCGTTTTTGAGACGCCGTCCTATAGACCGAAATTCCTCTCTGATTTGACGTCCTTCCGAAAAACTAAAATCTGATGGCGTGTTCAGCTTCTCAATCAGACTCTTGTAACGATGGTCCTTGACCTCGATGGTTTGAGTGGAAGGTCCCTTGATGGTAGAATCGATAGGCGGCATTTGATTCCCCGCATGATGCTCTTCGGGCGGTTTGCTGAATGGAAGATTGCCTGCACAAGATTCCCGAAGCTTGGAGACCTCTTGTTGGACGTCGTTGTCAATGTCTTCCCACGAGGTGCTCTGGAATCTACGTGATTGTTTAATGGATTGTACCTCCGCGGTTGGAAAGAGCGCAGATCCTTCTAAGCTCGTATAGTTGGCTGTCGTGACGGGAATCGCACTTAGAGGGCAATTTCCGTAGGTCCACTTTTCCACCCACCGCCCGTTTTCCTTCTCGAGTTTAAGGCCCAAGTCACGAGTTCCGAAACGTTCCTGAGCATTAGGAGATAGCGGTTCAAGGTTGATCAGGGCCCGGACCCCCAGTTTGTCTTGGGGGGGTTGGTTCGTCAAATGGATGTCTTTGCCTTTGCCTTGTTGAGGACCATTTGGAGACGCATTTGTGCCTTTATATTCCTTCTTGGTCAAGGGCGCCGAATGAATAAAGTCCGGGTCGACTGGCGATGTACGATAGCCGCGAGCTGGGCGGTTGTTCACCGGCGATATAGGACGACCGGCCTGCTTCGAAATATGACCCCCAGATTTCTGAAATTCTGTCTGCGGTAAACCGGCTGTCATGGGGGGCTTCAAAGGGGCACCAGGACCCAACTGACGGTTTCGCCAATTGGGGTTGGCAAGAGCTTGGCTTGGCTTCGACGATTTTGCCTTGGATCCGGCGCTATCAAATGGAGGATGAGATGGCGGAGCTGTCAAAATCTCTGCAGAGATATCTGGGCCATGTGTCATGGTCATAGGTCCGTTGTCGGTGGTGTTGACGTTGGTGTCAACACTCAAGTTAAGGGCTTTTGCCCTGGCCGCAGCTCGGCTCGCTTGTGCAGCGCGCATCTCGGAGGGCAAAGCACGCAATGGCTAGGTACCTTTATATCAATGCTTAGCAGGATGGACCTTAACGCCTTAGGCATGATATGACAATATGGGGATATCGATAGCCTGGATGATTCGAGAGCGTCGATGTCTTACAGGTCAAGAAAGGCCGAGAAAGTGATAAGATCACAGTGAATAGTATCGAAAGTGGCTTCAGCTTATGCGCTATGTGTTGTATACTGTAAAGATAGGATCAGATTATTAGTATGTGCTATGTACCACCAGAAAATGCGGCCGTAGTCTCTTAAGAAATGCAACCATAATAAGACAGATATAGAAACGAAACATTGTGGTGCCACTCAAGGAGAGGGTGAAAGTAGGCAATATATGATGGCTTAGATCTGCAGTATGGAGGTTTATAGTTGGTCTGTATGAATGATATGGAAGTGGTGATGAGGGCCAAGTGTATAGTATGATATGGAGTCGAAATAATGCTGGGTAGGTAAATGAGATGGAATTGGTGAGGCATGGGGAGAAGAAGAAATACTTCATCAAAAATACTAACCTGATATCGAGTGAGGGTGCAAGCATTCGATGATGAATTGAACAGTCGAAGTACTGTATTGTATCCGATACACGAAGGGAAACTGGCGTGGAACGGATACGTCAAGGATGATTGCTGGTGGTGTTTGTTATTAGAAAGTAAGACGAAAGATATAAGGAATGAAATTGATGAACGTGGAGCGAACGGTGGAAATGATGGAAAAGGTGAAAGCGACGGAAGAAAGTTAGTTAGATAGATAGATAGGCTGCACGTACCTGGAGGACAATGATCCAGATTCAGTGTTTCTGCTGAAAATGGTCGGAAAATATTTACGTTCGCTTTATGAAGAAATGTTAGAGTATGAGGAGATGGATGAAGTGAAAGCAGAGATACTTTAGTGATGAGAGAGGAGAGAAGAGAGAAGTTGAATTCAGCAGAAGGTGAAAAAGTAGGTATGTAGTGTTCGTGGATGTGCGAGAACGAAAGTTGTTAAGAAGTAGGGTGGTGGATGAAGACGGTGAGTTGTAGAATAAGCTAATAGCCCTGATGGTCAGGGCAGAGGACGAGAGGACGGGTGGGAGAGGGCACGAGCGGATAACGAGAAAGGTCAATTCTTGTCAAGATATCGATGTCGATTCTCGTCAAGGTACGTACTGGGTACTGATTATTGTCAAGATTATTGTGGGCGAGGACGAGACAACATACCTCAACCGCTAATAGTGGAAGACTCGGGTCATGTATAAGTAATGGTAGCTCTAACAATTGACGAAAGTTGTAATTCCAAAGTCCAAAAACCCAAAAGGAAAATTTTGAAAAGAAATCTTCTAAAACCACCAAAGAACGCTGTATGCACTGAACTACACTACACGGTGAGGCTGAATGGCGATTGGAAGCAAACTCGCGAGATGCAAGTCGCAAGTCGCAAGTCACAAGTCGCGCCGCGTTCATTGCCATCATTTGGCACTAAAAAGTACCTACGGGTACTTCTTTCGCCGCTAGGTAAAATTTGCGACTGCTCTTTCCTTATTCAAAGTTCATACACCATGTGCAAAGAGAGCAACTGCCACTGTCAAGGTGGTCGAGGTGGTCGACACTCCCATCTACGGCGGTTTGCACAGTTAGCACTGTCAATTAGATCCACAGTGTCCCGGTTGCTTTCGTAACGGCCGCACATTTCGAGCACCTCGAAACCTCCCTTCAGCAGTAGTCGTCTTTACAACATACCTGGTATGGGCGCTAGTACACTGTGGTGGAAGGAGCATGCATGTGTATTTTTTTGAGTAGATAACCTAAATCATTTGATACCCCCTTTTGCATGTTACCCCTTTTCCGGAACCCCCCTTCATTGATATAGCGATTTTCCCAGATATACCGCAAAACTGCGGCATGGTCTTCTTCAGAAAAACACAAATATATGAATGTATGGAATTATTCACTAACAATTGCCTAGTAGGTGTCTTTCTATTCATATACCTTCTTCTGAGTTGTATCGATATATTGTTTGAGCCAATAATTCGCTTACTTCAGACTACATGAGACTGTAGGTAGTGGAAGATATATTTTGTCAAGATTGATATCGGACCTGAAATGTGGAAATGATACCATGTCGTATATTGTGCTGTGGGATTAGTCAGCGCTTCCAGAAGTTAAACTATACAACAATATGTCTCAACCTAGAAAGCGACGACATGATGAAATACCTAATATAACTTTCCATGTGCTGGAAAAGTCCTACAAATAGCAGCAGAATGCCCCATGAATCTATGCACCTGCACTCTAATCACCAACCTATCGCTGACGTAGTGCTTAATTTAAGTCGAATAACATTAGCCGAGCAAAACTCAAGCTCGAAGATGGAATCATGGATGTGTTCTATACCGATTTCCGCCAGGTCTCGAGCTTCAGTCTTGGCTTGAGCACTTCTAACAAGAGAGCTTCTGTGTCACGCATATTTCCAGTGATCACGTTATGCCTTCCTTTTCTAAGTTCATCAAATGATTCGATATATAATTTGGCGTCCTTAGAGAATACAATTAATTCGCCTTTCTGTCCCAGTTTGCGATCATGGTCGTGGCAAACATCTACATTATCACCTAGTGCGTTATATACTAAGGGAAGATCATTGAATAAAACCCAGTATGATGACTTGAAGTCAGAAATATGACGAATAATGTTATTAAAACCTTGGGCTTGGATGTGAAGACCTATGATTATGGGATCTGCAGGACTATTACCAAGCGAAGATTTAGATCTAGAGAGCGTGACTCTACTTGACCTTTGAGCATTCACTTAAAAATCTTGGAGCCCAAGGAATAGATGATAGCTTCATAGAGTACTCTTCTTATAGACAACACCGGTACACGAACCCGCTAAAAAGGGCCAATTAAACGTCGATTGAGTCTCTTTAATTACTTCTTATGGAATAGTGGACCATACAAATATGAGCTCAACCAGTCAAATTCGAAGGGCCTTGAATTACTTATATGTAATTGGTTAGCAGCTATCCTGAACTCGCACAGCTATTGTTTACACATGCTCACTTCTTACTGTTGAGTCTCTTCTTTGATATCGTTTACTGCCCTTGAGTCATGGCCTTTCTTTATAGAGCTCCATCTTATACCGAGTGCTTCTTATTTCAACTACACCGAAATCCTTATCTCGCTATCATAATGACCATATTTCATAAGAGAACTCGCACGTTTAGTCAAACCTTAGCAGTAACCTGTGATAACTTTCCTTCTACCATGCCTTCGAAACCGTCATGCGTTTTCCGTTAGATTCCTCGCTCGATACGCGAGTCTGATGAGGTTAAAAGAGACGCTATCTCCCCAGATACTCTAATCCTAATCTTGCGATGAAGGTGCTATGTTGAAATGCCATGTAGCTAATCTAGATAAAGAGTACCAATTGGTGGGAGAACCACGATTGCTAAACTTGGCGGGCAAGCCGGCGTATAGGAGCGCGCAGTGCGTCGGCTTCTCGAGCACGCAATGGTGATGTGAGTTTCTAAGAGCTAAAGCTAGGAGTACGAAGGTATCCAAGGTTAACGATCGGCGCCGGACTGCAGCCGAGATGTGGCTAATGGACACAACGCCGAGATGAATGGAAAAACTTGCTTATGGAAGTAGACCCAAAGTTTGTGTTCTAGAAAATGCCTGGAGCCAAGGACTCTGTTTTCCCAGTCATTGAATTTGTCTGGTCCAATACTGAAATTGTGTCGACTTTTGCCAAGATGGATTCTTGTAATTTTTGAGGTTGTATTAATTGGTGGTTAAAAACAATGGTACGGAGCGCTGTCGTTACTTATCCATAGCTGCATTTAACGGTTGTAGTGGTTATTTATAGCGACTCGTTTTAGTTTGGAGGTACCTAACGTTGGAAGGTATCAATCGCTAGATATACTATATAGGGCTTGCCCCCTGTATTTTGCGGCTGGTTAAACGTTGAGCGAATCTGGTTCCGGGCTGCCAACCCAGCCTGTCCAGCCCGTTCCGTGTTTTTAAGGTTGGTGCATAATAGTATAGATTTCTTCGCGAACGATGAATTGTCGTTTAGGTAGCAGGTTGAATTAAGCTATGGCAGCAACCTTAAAGCTTGCTGGATCGAGTCTTTCAAAGTTAAATTCGAAACAGTGACATAGTTCTTGGGACTCGGATCGTCACAAACATCCTGGACTCGAATATGCTAGAAATACCACGATGCGACATTGAGAGTAAAAGCGCGCAAGAAATGTGGCGTCAATTCTGGGACGCAGTTCTGTTTCGTTATCGTAACAACATTTTATTTTCCCTGAAAGTGAAAGAGATATAGGTATCCAATATTACACGAGTTGCCAAACATTGGTATTCTGCAAACGCAATTAAAGAAACACCTCGTCGATGGTCACGCCGCACAAACGTCACAATGGCCTGCCCGAGAATAATACTGTACCGATACTTTAGGGTGGTGCGGAGTTGCCTGTCATATAAGCGCTGAATGATCTCTGCGTGGAAAATTAGTCGATTAAGGCCATAAGATCAAGACACTGTGAAAAAGAAAGGGAAAAAATTAGAAAAATTGTCACGCTACTACTTACCGGATTCCTCGTTTGAATGAACACAGTGCCGGGTCCTGTGAATTTGCAGACAAGACCTTCCCCGCTAGCAAGTCCCCCAATGATACCGCCACTAGCCACACGCTCCATGATGTATTTGACATTCCACGCGACCAAATGTCCGTTATCGACAATATATTTCTCGCCCTCGGCGAGGTCCTTGCGGATGATGGCACCGAAGCTGGTGATCCACAACAGGCCGATTCCACTGATCTTATGGACCCACAAGCCTTCCCCGCTGAACATGGCCTTTCCGAGGCCCTGGCGCTTGTAGTCGCGAATGACACCTTGGGTGTTGGCGACAAACGAGTCTTTACCGACGCTCCACGACTCGTCGCCGGTTAGGCGGATGGTAGTCATGTCGCCCAGCATCCCGGGCGCTAGCAATAGCTCACCCGGGCCGATGAAGGTTGAGTGGCCGAGCTCGCCCCCGCTAGCCATCAATTTCTTCATGCTAAATTTATACTCGCCCTTGAGTGTGATCGTAGGGCTCATGGCAATCAAAACGCCCGGTTTAGCGCTTATCGGACACCCCATTGCTAATTGAATCGTGATGATTGTGTTGCAATCCCGGTGGCTGATGCGATACGATCCACCGTTGAAGGTGCCTACATCGTCCACGGTTGCTGTAACACCTTGGAAATGCGAGGGTCCGGCGGCGTTTGATGTTGTCCGCGAGTGGTTTGGTCCCGTCCCTAGAATGCTTTGCGCTTTCTCATTCGGGAACCCTTCGGGAGGGTTAGGTACCACATCTCCATATGATGGTGCGGCGCTACCTGGTGGTGTCATTGCGCCATCATTTCGAATGGGTAGATTGGCATGCTGTGCTGGCTGGGGAGGTGGGGGTTGGTATATCGGCGTTCCGATCTTGGGCGGCGGAGATACGGCTTGTTGAGGTGGTGCTGGGTAGCTCTGTTGTGGAGGCGCTGGGTATGATTGTTGCGGAGGAGTGGGATAGCTTTGAGTCTGAGGGGGAGGGTAGCTTGGAGTTCCTGGTGGAGGAGGATAGAATTTCGCCTGGTTCGCGGGAGGGGAGGTAGGCGGCGGTGGGTAGCTCTTCTGTGGTGCTGAAGCTGTTATAGTCAGTCTTTCCTTTCTAGAATTTGCCTAGGAAAAGCGAGTCTGAGGACATACTTGGTGACCCGACCGCGCCAGGTGGAGCTATATAGCATTGGTAAGTTCTTATCTTGGGCCACACTGTTATGGGACGGAATGATGGTTACGTACGCGGATAGTATTGACCAGACATCGCCGTTCAATGCCCCTTGAGATTATTTGTATAGGTAATGCTATCCCAATGTTAGCCTCGAGTTTGAAGGAGGGTGGTGAAGCTGTAGGTGAGGATGGAGTTCGAGCTGGAGTCGAGGGATCGTCAAGTGGAACTAGGAACTGCCCCGCATCTACTCTGTATGCTGTATTCACACTCACGTTCTCACGTTTGCCGTACTTTGTAATACGAGGCTAGCTCCGTTAGTATGGAATATATCTAGTCGTCACTATGATAGCTTCGAGCAAAAATTTCGAAACGTAAGGCACTGTCAAAAAGGACAAGTAGACGAGTGAAATTGGAAAAGGAATCAAATGAATCTGTAGCAGGCTTGAGAGTCGACAGATGGCCACTTTTTGGGTCGCCATCTTGTCCTATGAAGCGAGTTTGCTGCATACATATGTACTCGCTATCCCTGTTAAAGCTGTTAAAGGGAGATCCCGCAGATGGGCTGTGCTAAATACAGCTCGACCAGCTCCTCGGCGTCGAGGAGGGTTGTCCAATCATCAGTGAAGCCGGAGAGTTGTAAGTTGCTGTAAACCAACGACATCGATCCCGAGAGACAAGGTGGGGCGTATGATTACGCGCTATGCCCCGTTGATGAGCGCCAAAACTGGCGCGTAAAAGGTACTACTGTAGGTACTCCCTGTTAATCTTGTCGACATGATTGGCTATCAGAGTTGGGGTCTAGATTAAATTTGGGGGCCTAACAACCTGATTGGAGTCTTGGAGAAAATGCATCTGCAAGTACACAGGTACCGAGGCAGGACCTGGCAGGTACTATCCGAAGTTCCGTACCAAAATGTGCACTGGCACTGGTAGACTTGGCAAAACTTGGAAGCTTCGATGGTTGTTTGTCACCCAGCCCTTTTAACTCTCAGGTACTTCGTACTTCGTAGTTTTCAATTATTCAATCATTCAACCGTTTGATGTCTTAACTACCTACACATAACTCACACACAAACGAGCTGCGTTACGAGTTATCGAAAAGAAACATCCATCATCCATCATCCGTCGTTATGAAACCAAAAAATCACTAAGAAACCGTTATTGGAGCGACTGGAGCTTCCGCATACTGTCCCCTCGCTCTCATTCGCCTATATTCCTCCTGCATAACAGGCTCGTACTTAACGGGGTGTTTCTCATCTGTGCATACGGACAGACACTCAATGATAGCTTCCGGATTGGGTGAGACGAAGTATGGAATTGAGTATCTGGGCCTAGTCATGAGCTGTCCGTCGATTTGCCGTTTGCTTTGTACTGGTGGAAGGGTGACGCGATGCAGCGTTGATTTGAGGAAATCTTGAACTTCGACGTCAGTCATTTTCAGGAAACGTTGATGGCTATCAGTCTGCATCGGACGTACCATTGCTCCATCTCATCAACAAGTCGCCCACGTTCATAACCAATGCGTTCTTCATCGGCGTCGCGTCAACGAAACGATTTGGTTCATTCGGGTGCTCAACCTGCAGACCTCCGCAGTCGTCTTGGAAAAGCATCGTGATCGTACCCCAGTCCGAATGAGCAGGCATGCGAGCCACTTCATTGTTGGTGAGCCTCTCTGCTTCAACTGGAGGATAGTGGAGTAGCCTCAATTGATTGTTTTCTCCACTATGGAAACGGAGGAAGAAATCCTTGTCCTCAAGTCCGATCCCGATAGCTAAGGCACGCAATAAGTCCTTTCCTGCCTCGAAACACTTCCAGTAGAATGGCACCATGAATTCTCGGAAGCCAGGAAGGACTTCATTAGGCAGCCAGACGTTTGGCTGCAATTTGGACTCTTCACTGCCGATTTCATAGCTCTCCTTTTTTTCGAGTGGGATCAGTAAGCCGTCATCCTAATAAGGACTGGTGAGCCCGCCTAGGCAACAAACCTTGACATCTGAGATTTTACGATTCTCGGCTTCTCTGGCTTCATCTCCATCCTTGATGATATCCTGCGTCACTTTTTCTAGTCCAGGCCACGAATATCCCCGGTGGACATTAGGTCCTGCGCTGAGTGGTTATCATGCTTCATCATCGAGACCGTTGATTGTAGGCTTACCTGGTGGATGGGGCGCTAGCATTTTCTTCTCTCGAGGTAGGTCGAAGAGCTTTTTAGACCAGCCAAATGCTTCCTCGAGCAAATCGCTGGGCACTCCGTGATTAACAACATAGGCAAAACCAACCCTGCGGCATGCGTCTGTCAATTCTCGGGCAACACGTTTTCTATCATCAATTGAACCATCTGACCATGCAGCAAAGTCTATAACCGGAATTCCTCCTTCGGAGCTCATTGTGGAAGTTCCCAATACGAGTTATCTGCAAATGGGTATTTGTTTTCTGATCGGATTCATTTCGAGGATTGGAGATTTGAGGTAGAAGCGACCATGATTCAAGATTCTGATTCGATTACATATCTCACTCTCCCCTCTTAGGTTGGTTTACTCCGGAACCTTCCTATCAAGCGATGCGGGGTTATCACGGCGCCAGTCTCCTAGTTTCGAGCTTAATGTCACGACATTATCACATCCAAGGATATTCCCGATGTCAACGGTCGAATCACCAATAGTATTTCAAAGAGGCAGGACCTACCTAGGTAGGTATATTATTTGAAGAAGCTCTCCCTTGATACTATCCCCAGTTTGATTCCATCAATAACCAGATCATATCAACATATTCTTTTTTTTTTTGAAAAAGAAAAACGAGAATTCCACTTTATTCATCTTCCTTTATTACACTCCATTTTTGGGGAGTGCACGAATTATTGCAACCGATGCCCTAAGGCGAGGCCATAGGGCATTGTAGCCGTTGGAACGCAGTACTGCTAATGAAAGGGTGCGCTAATCGGTAACGCCTCTTGAATTCGTTATCTGCCCCCCTCTACCCAGAATGGGCGCAAGTCCTGGAGCAACCGCCGCCGTTACTGCCACGAAGCAAGAACCCCAAATATCGTTCAATATTCCAACCAAGCGCCCAGCAATCCACAACTCATCATAGCAGAGAAAAAATAACCCTGGGGGAACCCCGGTCCGCCGAATTCCGGGTCGAGTCCCATGGTACCCGGTGGAAGAATGGAAATGAAACCGGCAAGCCAATAAATCGATCCTGTCCAGGCGCTTGTGAACATGAACTCGCGCCTGAGTTTAAGTGTTTCAGCATGACGCCAGGTATAATAAAGCGTTATGATCGATAAGATCACGGCAAGAGAGATGGTTTGTACGTTGTGGAATCTGTTCAGGGCATTAGCATCATAGTAGTTTCAAAAGAAAGCACAAAAGGCTTGCTGTCGTGGATAAGACGTACTTGGCGTGTGGCGGCCAGCGGGGATTAAACATGTGGGATTCATTGAAGCAATCGGCTTTCAAGGTGCCTATGCACATGCCAAGGGCATCGAACGTGAGTAAGAGACGACCGAGCATCCTGATATTTTCCTGGTCGAAAGAGTAGCTGCGAGAGCTATAGTAGGACGCACCGAATGGTTTCCGAAGCTTGAATATTTACCTACTCTTTCCCCAAGCCCAGAGATGTGGGATGTATTTATATTGCCCGCTTTTAGCTGCCCAGTTCTATGAATCATAGATGAAAACGGACCACCGCCACATACACATCGAGCTTTACTTTTGCTCATCAAATTGGAGGCATCGTGAACGAATATGGATGGATGTTCTACGGACTGATTCATATGCAGACAGTGCTTTTTCCACAGACCCGGAAGGCCGTGTACCAATTGTTCATTTCCTACGAAGTATACTTACCAGATATCGTTACCGTCTGTAGCACGAACTCGTCCCACTACGCCATACCTTCAGCGTCTATCTCTGAGAGTCGTAAACTCCTCGCTGATCTCGCACCATACCCATTGCACATTTACCACAACTAACAACAAAGACGTGGACGGATGCTTCGGGCGACATTAACCTTAATTCAACCATCGCCGGTATAATTATGCTGTCGAGTCTTCCTTCCTCCCGATCAATCTTCCGCGAATAGTTCCTTCCATCATAACAAACTCCGGGATGCGGAGATCCGTTCTGTGTGTGGCAACAGCCCCCTTCCTACCAAGCCCGATGGCTGTTTCCCGGATGGTCATTTCTGGAGAATTATGGCTGTGATAGATTTGATGCCGATAATTTAGAACAAATGTCTCATAGGTACTACTAGTATTGCCTAGGTAATTCTTCGCCGGTTTGTGGGAAGAGGGGTAAAAAGCAAGTCGGTCGGTGCCGACTATGAGACACCTTGGTGTCTTATAGGTACCCAGCTCCTAGTTGATAGGTAATGTATTCGGCCATATTCACACTCCTACGTGATGATTGGAAAACGCAGGGAAGGGTATGCGCTTGAATCCTTCGAGGTGCAAGGTATCGTGAGGCTCTTCAATCCTACCCATCGATTCGACTTGTCTCCCTTGCTTACCCCATGGGTCATCTCCAGGTCATCTCCCAATCGGAGAGATTATCAGTAGGCAGTCCTAGTGGATGTGACAGGATCGTTAAGAGCGCTGGGTTAGGGATGTTAAACTAGGTAATAGCTGGCGAGTCCTATTAGGTGGTGATAGTAGGGGTCAATAGCAACATACAAGGTCTCCGGATAGGTCTTATTTTAGCGACTTACCAATCGCTAGCATTCTACAAAAGAACACTTGGCATATCACAACTTCGATCTTAAGTTAAATGGAGAGAAGCAACTGCTCAATTCCAAATTTCACGTGCAACTCTCGTTTCGGAACGTTCATTTTCAGTCGAGTATGGTCGCTTCGACATAGTTCCTTCGAGTCGTCGTTCTGTCTGGCATTATTATATTCGTTGCGCTGGGAGATGAAGCAGAAATGGAAAAGTTCTCACGCTACACCGCGTTTTTGGGTGCTTTTTCACTGCCCAGCTTCCTTTCGCTTCTGCACAGACACTCGTCTAGCAGTGTTGCCTTGATCCTATGGAATTGACATCCTGCTTTCATAATTTCTTGTATTCCAGGATTCATTATTTTGCTGTGCACTCGTCAGCGGCGCCGTTAAGCATAGGCTCTCCTAAGAAGTTTATTTATTAGTAATTGATACTTACAACTAGAAGATGAAGGTCACAACGGTCAATCTCAAATCTATAGAGGCGGTGAGAATAATATACTTGTTTTATTACATCTTAGGACTAATAAGCCTCCGGAATTTTTCCAATCCTTAGCCCTATATTTCCTCAATTAACAGTATCTCCATTATCCGGTGTACCATTATCTGCAGCTTTACGGAAAAATCCCTTCTCGTCTGCCTCCTGAATGGCCTGTACGAAGATACGCGCCATCATCTCATAACCCTTGACTGTAGGGTGTGAGCCATCGGGTCCAATCTCATCGACCGTGGGAGTGCCGGAGGTACCTTCGCTCGGGTGCATTTCTGCTAAAACGACAGGCTTATTCTCGGCTTCGAAGTCTTTCATTATTCCCCGATACTGTGTGTTCATATCTAAGACTATCGGCTCCTTGTTGGGGACCTTATTGGTCAACATCGTACTCATGATAACCGTTGACGCATTCGAAGCCGTCAATAGGTAGTTGATCAAATCCTTCATCTGCTGGCCTACTTTGTCCACGTCCTTATTCTGCAGGAGATTGTTGGTCCCGAGGTTGATCACGAATAGGTTCGGTAGTGCCTTAGGTACTATCTTCTTGGCATAATCGTGCATCTCCAAGATTTTCTTGCCTCCGTAGGCTTCGACATCGTTATCAACAAAATCGCCTAACTGTACGGATCCTACCATGTTCACCGTGTAACCTGAGTTGACCAATTCATCCCGCATGGGCTTGCGGAAACCCAGGTAGCCAGGTGAAGTCTCGCCTTTGACAATAGAGGCGCCGAGAGCCATGATCCTTAGTGGGATGCTATGCGAACTTGCTGCAGAGTTGACGGTAGTTGGCGTAACGGAAGGTTTAGTTTCCGTGGTAGACGTCGTGGTAGACGTTGTGGTAGATGCCATGGTAGACGTCGGGGCTAACCTCGAAGCTGGCATAGTGACATCGCTAGCTAGCTGTTTCTCGGTGACGAAGTCTGCAGAAGAGTCGCTTGGGTGAATCGTGCCAGTTGTCGCGAGAGCTGCACAAACAAATCTCATATTAGGAAACCTACTGGCGATGCTCTGCTATCTTTTCTAGTGCGAAAAACTTACCAATTAAGATAACAGCCGCGACAAGGACGCATCCCATCGCCACAAAACCCGCGATTGCTTTCTTGCTGTGTAGGAACCCGAAGCGAGAAGCCTTCGACGGCTCTTCGCCTTTCTCCGGACGATCTTGCTCCATGTGTACTCCCGACGCTCTGGTACTCCCAGGCGGTCGAGGAACAAGATGGGAGATCGCAGCTTTATCAAAGGAATGAGATCTCGAAGCTAAAATAATATTCCAAGCTCTCGCTTAAGCTGGACCGATATAAACATGGGATGGATTTGCCAAGTCCTCTAGCTCAAGCCTCGCCCAGACTTCGGGCTGAATTCTGAGACATTGATTCGACCGCTGGAGTCAATCCAATCCGGTAAGACGTCAAGCATTCTTCGCCAAGAGAGCGTCACCCGGTTCACTCATCTCGTCCGGGTATCGGCACGCTACTCATAGTGAAGCTTGGCTCAGCGATAAAACATATATGATTGACCAGGTTTCAGACACTGCACATTGATGAGCGCCACTTACGAACATATGAAAAAAGGTAGGCAGATCCCACATTATAGTAGTAATCTTCCCGCGAAACCGCGTGTTCATTTATCTTCGGCAATATTGTCCGATTTCATATCACCAACAGTCAACACGTTGAAATTCATAGTCTGCGGCGTAACCGGTGTTGGCGGGCGGGGGCTAAAATGACACACCTAATATACCTGGAATGCGCCACGGGCCCCAATGCAGATTGCCAGGTTCTACTCTCAAAGTTGTACGATTTAGTTCCCTGTTTTGGGGTTCGTCTCCAGAGCAGAAGCGTGCAACTTAGTAAGGCGGCGACACTCAGATCCACGATGTTTCTCAAGGCAACACTTCGGCCGAGCGGGATTGGCGATGGAAGCACGGGTACGACCGTTGTAAATACGGCGGTATAAATAGGGACGGAAGTGCGATGTTGAAGCTGCGTTGATGACACATATTAGCAGGCAACAATAAACTGACGGTGCGAGCGTGGCACCTTGATAAACGTCTTTCAGATTGGTACTCCTCGGTCTCTTGCAAAGGACCCGAGAGCATCCTCGACGATGACGCCAATACGCCGACGCTGCTGCAAATGCCGAGAAGCACAATGACCAAACCCATCACTGCCGCGCCCGGCGTAGACCTTGTCCTAGCTTGGAATACGAAAAAATGGGTAGCCCAATGTGGTCTACGAGTCGAGCACAGCTTCAAGATCTCCTAGACAGAAGAGATACGCGATCATCATCGCAAGTCCAAGGACGCCGTTGAGTCCGACACTGATGGTAATGGCTTAAGGCACCACGGTCGAAGCATTTTTCATTTCCTCGGCCATCTTTTCAGGTTTACAATTGTCAGGAATCCGTTACAGCGCACAGAAATGGGGTCGCATACATGGAAAGGAGAATCGGCATCTTGTGTACAGTTAGTTATAGCGATAGTGAGTCGAATGCTGGGAATCTTGACTCGGTGTAGTGTGGATGAAGAACAAGTGCGGTACGTGCCTTCAATACGGGATTCTTCCCTAACCTAAGCAGGTCTCTCGCATCATTGCTATCTTCCACAGAAAACACCCATCGTCATAGCCCTCGGGGTTAAATCTCTCTATTTATACAGTCAATGGTTCTTTTTCATTCTTGGTCGTCGAACTCATGAAGAAAAGTTCAGCGAGGTAATGGTAGTTGAGGAAATTGGGGACGGTATCAGCTTGCGCTGAGCGACGTGTCGGCGGAAATTGAAGAGTCAGGACGCCGTAGATACAAGTAGGTAGGTAGGGCCTGGTAGGCAACTCTTCATCTATGTACAGGGCTACAAGAAATCACTTCGGGCGAGGCATTGCACAATCCCTTACTTTGACCCTAGGTAGTGAGAGAAATCGCGAATTTTATTTTTAGGTACTACGTATACTCTGATTCACAATTGAAAAATTCCTTGTTCTCGGTACGAAGTACCCAGATCGACAATACTGATTCAGCCAGTCAAGAAGGCTTCGGCGTGCTGCATATGCCTTTGCCGTTGATTGACATGTGAAAATGAGCAGCGCCGTCTAGAGTAATCCATCTTGCCCTTGTGGTATAGTTAAAGAAGGGCTGAATCGCAACATCCTGAGCTTCGTCCTCAGATCCATTGATCAGAAGAGTTGGAGCAGTAATAGCGGAATGCAAGGCCAATGACGAAGTGAACCAGAGATGTATAACTCACTGAGGCCATACCTAGGTAAATATATCATGGACATACTGGCGCTAGTGTCATTGGTAGGATGACGAGTTGCATCGTTTACATTGTATCATAGGTTGTTGCATCCTTCGCAAATCAGCTGAGTGCAGTCTGAACTTCTTCCGACGGCTAGGGGCTAACCAGACATAGGTGTCGCTTGTAGAACACCTCCATTGGCTTCATACTCTGGGTTTTCGAAGTCGTTTTTCTCTTCGGCGCGATCTAGCTCTTCCTGAATATCTTTGGAGAGTTCCTTTCTCAATTTGGTAATGCCTACCCTCCATGTAGCAGGATCAGAGGTGCTGCTGATGATTTCAGGTTGCCCACGATCTTGTATTGTACCAAGTTTGGCGGGACTGGGACAGGCCAGCGATCTTGAACTCCGCTATGCCTTCTTTAATGTTTACCAATTTGTGAATTTTATCGGAACTTTTTGGAAATTCTCGAGTGAAATTTTTACAGAGGGAGAAGGCAGCAGGAGAGGAATGCGACAAAGACGGGAGCAATCAAGGGAACAAAGGGAAATTCGGTTGATAGCTCGAACCAACATGCATGTAACCACTAATTTACAGTGCTATTGTTGACTATATAGGTGAAGAACTGCGGAAATTTGGCGACCAGAAACTGCCAGCAGTACAGTGGATCTGTAGGCAACATTGCCCCTCATAGGTACCTGGTAAGCAGGTAGACCGTAGAGGGGACCTCGGGAAGATTAAGAACCCCTGCTTTCAAGGCTTTACGGTCCCTTGCTTCCAGGGATCTGATCACTTGCATCTAGGAACGGCAGTTGGAATCTAGATAATACGACGTAGTGATAAGTGAGAGAGCATCACGTTTCCTCAAGATCTACACGTGTTGGGTTTCAACACGTATCTGACGCCTCTTCGGCTTCAGGTACTTCCGGAGTAGTCCTGCTGATGCTAGCACTAAACTACCTATCTCTGAATTTTACGAAAAGAAATCGCTCGACGGCATTTTCCCGGGATACTCATACGTGGCGATGGAAAATGGAAAAGAAAAAGTCGGCGGATCTGCCGAAGAAGAGGAATTTTTCCCTAGGGACGCTACAGTCGAAGAGATCCAAACTCTCATTCACGAAATTCAACCGATCCCAACCACAGCTTGGTTGCTAGCCTTTACTGGGGCAGCAACAGGAGTCGCGCGATTCGGTGTGACTGTGGCATGGCGTAAGTAGTACTGCATCTACAGCATTCGACTTTCTAATTGAGCATAGAGAATTACCTTCAGAACCCACGAGGAAATCCTCTTCTCCCGGGCGCTTTAGGCTTGGGACAGGCAAAGGCCACGATCATTCAGAATGCCTTTCTATTCTTTCAATACTTAACTCCCGTGCCACTCGCTCTCTTATCTGACGTCTGGGTTGGTCGCTACAAGGCGATGCTCTTGTGTCTCGGGTAAGCGGTGAAAGATAGATTTCGGGCCAAAATTTGGCGTTGTTGCTGAAAAGTGATAGATTCTTAGTTTCAGGCTACATTGTGTTAGTGGCTACATCAATCCCGAGTGCTTTGGAACACGGAGCCGGCATCCCAGGCATTGCCATCACTATGGTTTTAGTCGGCCTAGGGCATGGAGGCCTGTCAGCGGTCATGTATCCGTTCATAGGTATGATTCACCGCTATTAAGCGCCGGTTTTCCAAGGTGACTAATTGAGACATAGCTGACCAAATCCCTACCACGAAACCCCAAGTGAAGCGAAATAAGGCAGGAAAGCTCATAGTAACTGATAGAAAGCTTTCAGTCCAATACCTTTTTAATGGGTATTATTGGTAAGCTTGGCATATCGCATCTCCGTCCGGAGAATAAAAAGAGGCTGATGTTTTCAGGATGGCCAATATTGCCTCTCTATCTTCGATTCCCACGACTTTGATGGAGAAGCACATCGACTTCTGGGCTGCGTACTTGCTGCCGACGTGCGTTCTTGTGGTATCTGTCATTCCAGTGCTTCTCTGGAATAGAAAACTCGGTATTCATGACTTTCGGTCGAAGTGAAAGCAGTTGCTAATAACTTCATAGTCAAGCTACCTCCCGAAGGCAATGTCCTCCCGCATGCTGGCCAGGTAATTATGATAGCTTTGCGCTCCCAATTTCGGCTATCAGCGGCATATCCGGAATATCAAGAATCGCATCATAGACGTACTGTTCCTTGGACTGCGTCCTTCGTAGATGAAATTAGACGTGGCCTCAAGGGCTGTCGCGTCATCACTTGCTTTGTGATTTTCTGGCTCTGCTACAATCAGACCACCAATAATATCATCTCGCAAGCTGGCCAAATGAAACAGCAAGGTGTGGATAACGACACCATCCAAGCACTGAATCCCATCGCCTGCATCATCTTAGCCCCTCTTATCCAAGGCGTCATTCTACCTTTCCTTCGCCGGCGCCGAATCCCCTTTGGCCCTATCATGCGAATGACGCTCGGATTCCTGTTCATAGGCGCAGCCATTGCCTATGCAGCGGGACTCCAAAAGCTTATATATTCTCGGGGCCCGTGTTATCAATATCCTCTGGACTGTCCAGAAGCTACACACGAAAGCACAGGTATTCGTGAGCCGAATGACGTTAGCATGTGGCTCCAGACACCCTTGCAGTTCCTGCTCGCCGCCGGTGAGATTTTAGGTATTGTTGCATTGAACGAGTACACGTATTCTGAAGCCCCGCCGAACATCAAGACCTTAGTTCAAGCACTTCAAAATGTCGCAGCTGCGATAGCGGCAGCGCTTGGAATCGCATTGGGGCCAGTGTCCAAGGATCCTTCGTTAGTCATTATGTATGCCAGCTTGGCAGGTGTCAGTGCCCTTTCCGCAGTGATATTCTGGGCAATATTCAGGAAGTACGATGCCGACTTCGAAAACCAAGATGCGGAGGCTATAAGAGTTGATGAAGATCGCGATTAAGATCAAGATGGGGTTAGGGTTATTGTTAAGTTAATAAACACATAGCAAACTACGTATGTAATACGTAGATATATCAAGCTCGTCTCAACGGTCAATTGCTGATGACGCACTGCGCGCGCACTGGGTCTGAAATGTGATCTACGAAGCATTGAAAGTAATAAAGGAAAGAAAGTTCTCTTAGAGGCGACATGGGCTGAACATAAGATCTAACTTACCTAATCAATGGAGCAATTCGAGATCACCCCCACATACATCATTAAGTAAGCAGGTCTTCGCTTTGTAAGCAGTTTAAGTCAGCACTAGAATTACATAATGGTACCAGCATGGTGACACAAAAGCTCAAAAGGGGTTAAATTTTCAAGGGAATAACCCTAACCCTAACCCTAGCCCTAACCCCAGTACATATAGTATATATATAACTCAAACATCGAACGACTCTGGAATAATAACAGCAAACAATCTCATTCCTAGTATCCATTGCGCCCCCTACAGTCCACTACTTTCCCGAATCCCATCAAATCGACCTACCTTTAACCAAGTAAAGACTTACCATCGACGTTGACGAACCACAGGTCCGTAGCAAATAGAACTTGCAAAGCTTACTACTGATCACTCCAGCGAATGGTGCGTTGCGCTCTCGATATCTCGTGGTTTTGATTTTGTAATACTTCGTCCAAGCGAACGGCTTGGAGTGCTTCTACCAGGTGCTCGCCGGGATCTGTGTTGTAGACCCGACCGCCACGCCTAGCTTTCGTCGAGGCCTTCGTCGAGCTCTTGTTGTACACGAAGCGCTCGTAGCCCGCGGTCTGCGAGTAGAGCTTTTTTAACGAGCCATAGCAGGATTGCTGGAACCGCGTGCAGGCTGTTACGATATCTTGGTTGAGGCTTGCGCCAATCGCAAGATCGACGGCTGCGTCTGCAAGTTCAAGTGCGATCGCACGCTCAGCTCGGGTCGGGCTACGACCAGCGGGCTGTAGGATTTCGGTGGCCTCAGCGTGGAGGCTGTGGATACGGCTGATGGCGGAAGACATGTTGAGGTTGGTGAGGCGACGCGAGGTGCTAGTAGCTGCGGGTGGGTACGAGAATTTGTTGACAAGTTCTTACCTGGTTACTGCGATCTCAGATGCAGAGTTGATAGTGCTGGGTGAAGAGATAGATATAGGTAGGTAATTTTGGAGCCCAGAAATTGATCATTTAAATAAGTCATCATGAACGACAATGGGAATTGTTTGGATTGTTTTTATTGAGGTTCATCTTTGTCTTCAAATATGGCTTAGAAAGGCATAGTTGTTCAAGTCTGAATATAATCGTCTTGTTTGAGTACAAAGAATTAGAGAAGGCGACAACGTCAAACATGAATATTCTTTTGTTCCCATCGCTCGCATCGGTCCATGTCCAATTCCCCTTTTGTTTCCATCGCTCGCATCGCTCCATGTCCAATTCCCAATAGCGAACTACCCCTATTCCTGTATGACATTGCCGCCAGATCTCCTCTCAGCTTGAACGCATACTCTACCGATTTAGTCTTCTCATCGAACCGCACGAACTGCTAGGCTAGAAGGTGTTGATCATGTTTACTATCATATTATCAATCATGAACACACAATTTCTAAAATGATAACCGAAAGGGTTGAAAAGGGGTTGTTGAGTTTAGAAATGAGTCTACGATTCTCTAGTTCACATCCCCCATCTCCAATACACCCATATGCGTCCTCTAATAATTAGTCTAAATCTACCTCGAATTACAGGTCTAGTTACCATTACCTTGGAAAGGAAACCGATCGTTAAAGAACCTATCTAAGGTTCGTCTGCTGATAATATGCTGTATATACTTTCGTTTTGGATAGCGGGACCCCGGTTCCCCATTCTCTAGTGGGGGCCCCCTCCAGCCAGTCTTGCTGCGCCCCGGTATATTGGATACTATATAAGCATTATGCCTCACAGCCCCCAGATGTAACCTGATCCTTCAGCTGTTTCTCGCAGGGCACCTGCAGGGAGGCCAATGGATGATTTTTAAGATAATTGGAAAGTAAAGATCAATTACACGAAGCCCTTCACCCTGATTATGCCAATGCAGAGACAAAATCGAACCTCAACTCGGACTTGAAAGCGAGGATCCGGCGTAAGACTACGACTTTACTGTATCCGAAAGATATTCGAAATCACCATAGATACGCGCAGTGGTGCGTATTGGTGACGTACTTCGACGGCCATTCACTTTCACCATTGCCCTATGAAATCGGCCGCACAGAATTAGGCCTCAACGACATGCTTTCCAATGCGGCTCCTTCAGGTCCATACAAGAGAACTGAAGGAATTCACTGGACAATCCATCCCACCTTACGCTATCCTTGTAAGAATATGGGTTATCTGATCAAAGATTCAAAAATTTCCTAAGCGTGACTAATTCCACATTTTAGTCGCATACTTGGGGGAAGTGTGAGGTGACGTTCCAGGATATTTCGAAGCCAGATGATAAGAGCTATGGCCATGAGAGATACACGAAGATAGATGGATGCTGCCGACAAGCTGCGAAAGATGGTCTCGACTACGTGTGGATCGACACTTGCTGCATCGACAAGTCAAGTAGTGCCGAGCTCTCTGAGGGGATCAACTCGATGTTTCAATGGTATCGAAAGTCCAGAGTCTGTTATGTCTATTTATCGGATGTATCGGCGGATAATGATCCATTCACTGACGATTCGGATTTCCGGACAAGTCGCTGGTTCACAAGAGGTTGGACGCTGCAGGAGATTCTCGCGCCCATGGAGTTGATATTCTTCGACAAATGCTGGAAGGAAATTGATGTCGGACGTATTAATCGTTCCTTAAGCTCAGTGAGGGTAGAGAGTTTCCGACTTGCTTTTCCCGCAGAAGAGCAGTATCTCAACCGGCTGGGATTGCTATACCTGCTATCCGAAATAACGAATATCCCGAAGATTGTTCTAGATAGGGGCGACTTCTCGCAATTCTGTGCTGCAGCTCGATTCGCCTGGGCTGCGGATCGAGAGACCACAAGGCTAGAGGATCGGGCTTATAGTCTTTTAGGTCTTTTAGAAGTCAACATGCCTCTACTTTATGGAGAAGGCGATAAGGCATTCATGCGACTCCAAGAAGAAGTGATAAAGTCACGAGACGACGACAGCTTACTGGCTTGGGGGTATGGTCAAGCACCGAAGACTCAGAGCAAGCTTTATGCAGACACTGTCCTTGCCCAATCACCTTTGGATTTCAAATACTGCCACAGTTTTCAGAAGTTAGCGACCGACGAGACAAGTCCTGATGTACCACTTACTACGGCGCACTCCGCCATGACGAACATTGGAATGCAAATGGCCATTCCCCTCCGTCCAATTGACTCCAAAAATGGAGTTCTTATAGCAATTCTTAGGTGCTTGGTGCCTGGCACATATGACCACAGGAATCATCTAGTCGTTCCTCTAGTTCATACTAAAGGAGGTGATAAGAATCACTATAGCCGAGCCCCAGGCAGCCCGCCGTTCCTCGTCCGTAGAGAAAAATTATTTTCCCTTATCAACAATTCAAAATTCCTGTTTTCCCTGAGCCGGGTGCCACTACTATGGAAACTGGTTATCAAGAAGCCAATAGTAACACCGATCTATATCCGAGAAAGCTCCCCGATACTGCCACCACCTCTAACCTGGCCGAAATCAAAGAGAAGGGAATGCGAGACAGTAGCTTTACACATTGGTGAAGTGATAGCAGCGGGTTACGAAGTTGCTTCCTTTTATCCTCCGTGGATCACCGGAAGATTAGCTGGAGCCAATTGTCTCGACCTCCGACTAGGATCGTCAATTCCGGCCAGATTTATACTTATCTTCTCAAAACGCAGAGACCTCGCAAGCGGAGACTTATCCTTCGCGATATGCGTAAGTCCAAAAATTAGAAGAATGACTCAGGTAAACCATCGATCAGCCCTAGAGTTCTTGATGGAGCAAAGTCGAAGCCTGGAGGTTGATATGGATCGCCATGGAATCCACCACGATGAATTGGAGATAGAAGAAAAGGCTTCGACTGGACACGTTAGACGCATCCACAAGGTCCGGTTTGAGTACATGTTTGGTGACGTTCGCATCAAATGCGACGTGAAAGAAGTAAATATCCCTAATAGCGAGCTTGAACGCGGGAGAAATAGGGGCGAATCTTATGTTATTGGTCCCTTACTAGAGCAGGAATCGGCTACCTGGAGTACCAATAACTCAGATTTGCCTACGTTGGTGTAGGAGAACATTTATCAGTGGCATATACCTACCTACCTACATATCAAAGTTGGTTGGGGTTAGGGTTGGGGTTGGGGTTAGGGTAGTAGGCCGTGGGATATTAGGGTTAGGGTATGAAAATGGACTGGGGCTAGGGTTAACAAGGGTGAGGGCTAAGGTACGGTTAGGGTTGAGTTCATCAACTAACCCTAACCCTACGTGAACATAATAGAGCATGCCGTATATAAATACCTAGCCTCTCAAGAACTCATGTAATATATATCACATCATTTTGCTCAGACTATGTGATACATTATTCACCGCAAGATTAAAGAACTCACGTCCTTCCAATGCATGTAAGCTAGCAATGCCCCTCCGAGAGAATCTCTTCGGTGAGGTGAACAGAAGCTCATTGGTAAATTGAAAGATATCTCTCGCATGGGTAAAAACCAACCAAATCGTGATACCCCGCTCCAGTTGAAGAGGCCAACCATGATCTGATTTAACATGCAATGCGACCCTGTCGCATGGGGCTTAAATAGGTCGGATTGGTGAGTCAGGAGGCTATGTTTGTGAGCGTGACTACGGGACGCGACCCGCAGAAAAGCATCGCGACGCGCGATTCTCAATAATAATAAATATACCCTTCGTTCTTTGATTCTTGCGACATCTTCAATTTTACTAATTTTTTTCAATGTTATAACAAGAATGAGCGTTTCACCTACAATGAATGTGAAGGCCAGACGAAAGGCGACCCCTAATACTGCTCAGGGGTGGCTGCGTAAGTTACTTAACTATTGACATCCCTAGCGATCATATGACTGACGTTACATTAGCGCCATTGAATAGTAATAAACACAGAAAGATCACATTCGACTCGTACCATTCGCATCTTCTCTCGATTGCTAAGGCTATCCACGCCGCGAATGTGGAATTTCTTGCCATTGTTGAGGAATATTTGCGATGGAGAGCTTGGTCCAGCGCAAAACACGTCTTTGGCTTTAGCCAGAAGCCGGGAAGATATACCGAATATGATCTCAATGTACTCAAGGATTTGGTTGCTGCAGGACCGCCAGTGGGGCAATCCGCAGTCCCACAACTCCTCGACAGATTGCGCCAAACATCGTATATGGACATCTGGAGACGGGCTACGGAGAACGTGGCATATCTTAAAAGTCACCCAAGAGAGACTCTAACACATGTGAACAAGGGAAGAAAGCGGGCTGAGAGATTGAAAGCGTGTCGAGTCATCGTCGAGACCAGTTATGGTAAAGTGGAGAATGAGCTTCGAAACCAAATGCTCATTGGCGTTTGCGAAGGTGTTCTCGAGAAAATAGCGATGCTTCGCGAATATGAAGATGCATATCCTGTTTCTTCAGGAAACGTTCCAGATGTTCGCTTCAAACTCCCGATGCCGACTCTCCTTTGCTGCTCCTCAATATACATGACTTTGTCCACTATCCCGGCGGGTATAGCCCTGATAAAGGGGACTAATGCTCCTGGTTCGACCGACGATCCGGATTTTTGGTGGTTGGTTCAATCCGTCGCGATGCAACTCTTAGGGCTTGTCTTAGCAGTCTGTAATGTTCCCCAGAAACCGACGGAGAAATCGACAGCTTGGACATCGGCTCTGTGTCTCACGGCTTTCGGTATGTCATGTACCTGCGCATCCATACCGACGTACTTATTTCTATCAACGTCATGGAGCAATTTTATGTCGTCCGGGGCAACCATGTCACAGATTATTGTAATGCTTGAACTGACTCTAATGGCCGACCATTCCAAAATAAAGCAGACATAATGAACTCAGCCGCGTCGTACCTCATACTTCAACACTCTTTATTCTCTACAGGCGCATTGATACTGGAATCTCATGGTTTTGCATTTTTAGATCCTCAGGTTAACAGCGAAGGCGAAAATTAGGTACAGCAGGGAAAGGGGGGGGAAAGAAAAGGGATAGTGGGGTAATGCAGTAATGCGGTAATGCGGGGAGGGAGGAGGGTTAGGTAGTGTCTCGGTCGCCCTATAGGGCCACCACCACCATTCGTTCATCACTAGAAGTTCACAGTGTGAGTTCAACAACAACAACAACAACAACATTCATTCTAAATAATCGCTCTCAACTTAACACCTACTGTCTAAGCTAAACCCATAAATCGTACTAAGAGATATTAAAATTATATTATTACATAATAATAGTGAGAGTTAGCCATAGCACAGAAGCCAACCTTTCAATACATCCATCCCTTCCAGGGTCATCCATGTTGCAGCAGCACGACTTCCAAAGGAATTTACTGGGCAGTTGGGTTATATCACCTAAACCCCCTCAGATAAAAGCCCTGAGTTACAGCTGTTACAGGGCTACTCCAGGCATCCCATGCGCCATAGTCGCGTGTCAACAGTGAGCACGTACAATACCTAAAGCATAGCAGATAAGGGGCTAGTATCGCATCACCAGCCCAAATTCTGTTGAGATGTTCGTTGCTAAGATTACATAGGTAAACATTACAAAGGGTCATCACTTTCAAATCTACTATCTACCTACCTAGGAATGCAATTCTTTCAGCATTTGTTTGCTGCAGCGTCGCGCTCGAACTGCGTCTCCAGCTGTGGTGTCCGCTACGTTACAGCGACTTATCCACCAAAACATAGTGTATACCCACTATCCAGTCCAGCCTTAGAGGCCTCAGCCTATGCAGATGTTCAACAAAATGCGACATTCAACCTCAATCTTTATTCCCTTCCCGAGTCTAGCTATATACGTTACCTATTTAATGAGGCGATTAATTCAATCGAACTGAGCAATTACAGGCTCCTGCAATTCAACTTTGCACTGCGGCAGCTCAATTCCATACGTCTCGCTCTCAAGCGCTCTCACGCTACCATCATCCGTGTCCGGCACAGTGTACCACCTCCGATTCTTCAAATCACCGTCTTGTGCCTGATCGAAGAAATTCTGCGGCGCGAACATAATGCTGCTCACAGCCTCGGAGTACAGCGTAACCGGGATATCCTCGCTGCGCGTGAAATGGTGCATACCCAGATTGAACCAGACAACCAAGTCCTCTCCCTCCACACTCTCTTCGTCGAAGAACTTGGTGAAGTCTTGTTGAGGCCTCCAAGGCATGTTCAAATTGTGCACGCTATTTCCCCACGGCTCCGTATCGTGCTGCCGCGTCACAGCGAGCTGGGACTTCGACAATGCCGTGTTGCGTCGAGAGAACGGCGAGTTGAGCGTGCTGAGCCGGATGTTAGAGCGTCCGGGCACGATGCGGTAGCCCCGCGGAGAACCCCATTTGTTCGTCTTGCTGGCGTGGTTCACCGTGTACATGACCTCCCCGTTCTCAGCCCAGCTAAGCTCCCGCTCCGTCGTGATATTGTACGTTTCGAGCGAGATCTGCTCGAACGAGCCGAGCTCCGGCCACCATGGCTGCGTCTGATTGACGGCTTTGAGCGTGGTCACTTGGAGATTGTTCGCGGTGTCTAGGATGTCGAAATCGGCTTTCCACGTCAAGACGTGGTCGTGGAGAGAACCTTGCGTCGCTTCTTGGATGCGAGGGCCCCATGCCCCTTGGTTCTTATAGAAGAATGACGACTGGAGATACCCTGAAGCCCGAACGATGATTTCTAGGGACCCGTCGACGTGGAAAGTGTAGTCAAAAAGGTAGTCATAATTCCCCACTGTGGCGATCGCGCGAAGCGTTAATGCGGAACCCTTGACTACACCCAGGTCGCTAAAGCCGTACTTGTTTGATGGATCGAAATCCCCGCCGCGATGTCGAGATAGGGGGAAGCCTGCATCAGACTCGAAAATACATATGGAGTTAGGGTTGGTTCTGGTTGTGTTCCCATTATGTAAAGTGACGTTCCAGAAAGTGGAACCGAACGGGCAATCGAATCCCTCAACAAGTTGAAACAGATCGGCTCCCAGCTGGAAGTAAGTATCGTGATAGAGGGTCGTCGCAGATTTCGGCTGATATCCACCGTACTGGGCTGCTGCTTCCTGCATCGATAACTCATACAAAATGCGTTCCCCCTTAAATCGTATATCGTAGAGCATAATACCAAGCGCTCGCGTATGCGCAACGTAGAATGACCAACCCATATACTCGACGTATTTCTGCTCCTCATCTACCTTGTAGCGCTTTCCGCCCACCATGAGGTTTTGCGGCGCGAACTTATCTTCCAAATCGCGGGTACCCATCTCAGCATTGTATTTCACCAATGCCCAGTCATAGTCGGAAGGCTGATGAAATTCTTCCTGGAGCTCCCCAGCATCGAATGCGGAGCAAAGGTCAGCCACTGTTGGGAAGAATCTCGAATTTGTCACTATCCCTTTCAGCTTATATAACGAAGCATCTGTTCCTGTAACATCTAGCAAAACGAAGAAATCGAGCGGCCTAAGGTAGGCCGCGGTCCCAGGGAACAAGAACATAATCACTCGAAAAGCTTGACTGCCATCAAACGAATTGGGCGTCGTGTCAGTTGGACTAAGCGTTGATCTCGGATCGCCATATCCGTAAAAAGACCCCCCTAATAAGGCCTCTGTGATGTCGCTGATGTTGGACATAATTGAGGTGAAAAGGGGCGCGGAGGCCATGATACGTTTCTGATCGAAGAACCGCCCATTGAATGGTACGAACCCACCGGTTCCCCCATTATATATATAATCCAATTTCTGTATCGTTGTATCTTCCGATACAGGCAGCGGACCTATCATGTATTCTTGGGATCCTGGCTCGGGCTTGCCGCCCTCAAAGATGATAGCTCGAGCCCAGGACCCCGGTTTAGGCCCAGATGCGTCAAGATATGGAAGTGCGTTGGACTTGTTGACATGGACAGTATCAATATAAAACACGTAATTATCGGTAAGAGTGGCTGTGTTTGGATCTGTCAGATTCAATCCAGACGTAGGGTCGTGCAGCAAATTCCAGACGGCGACGTTATCCTCCGATGATATCTGTGACCATATATTCTCCTTTGGCGCCACTACGGTTTCAGCTGCTTGGTAAATGGAACATGTTGAACAGGTTCCATTCTCTGCAGATTTGATTTGCTTCGTAAACTCAGGGAGGAATGCTTGTCTATAGTATCCTATTGGTGGTGTTGCAGCCGCATTGGCAAATGCAACTGACAATAGAACCGCACACAAAATTCTCCGAGGCATATTTGACGTATGTTGAAGATTCTCAGGTGGCAAGTATCATCTTGAAGAAAACAATAAGAAGGGATGTTGGAAGTTCATTAGATGAAAGATACAGGGGGGATCTTATACACCCCCCACAACTTCAGAGATACTCCCACATTTATTGGTCTAATCTATGATAGCAGTCCCCCAAACAACAATAGGGAGAGTAAATGATCATTAAAGGGAAGATTCCGGATATATTCAGATCATCACCATACCAATCCTGCATCAAATCACGCTTTTCGGTCCGTAGGTGTAGGATAGGGATTTCCGGCACTGGTTGAGAATCTAGTATCGAACTACGGCAAGGCAGAAGTCAAGGTGGGGGGTTCAAGATAATATGAGGTAGTGTCGTTGTAACATGGGCTCGACTCGGTAGTCCCTAGGGTGGCCGGTAGTGGCAAATCCGCCAACCCGCCATTTCAAATTTAAGTACCGCCTTGTATATAGTGTAATATTGCATAGTTTCGTGTGTAATGCCCTAAGTTTACTTAGGGATATTATATCGACCTTTTTTTTCATTTTTTTAGACAATAACCGTCCGAAATAAGAAAGTATTGTGTTTTGCAAAGACAGTAATTATGGCGGCGAATAGGAGCGTTTCTTACGTGGTTAACAAAGGCGGTTCGGTGTTGGTAAGTGGATTGCTAGGAGAAACGCACGGCTAGGCGATGCGCGTTGTATTAAGGGTGTATGAACCCGATTCGCATTGGATAGATGCCGTGGAATTATTGCTGTTTATAATACGTGATCTTAGGTTTGAATTTACTGCGCGGAAAATATTTTGGACGGGTGTTAACTTTTTGTTTACTAAGGTTAGGCGATTTTTCCGTTAAATTAATGTGTATTTGCGTTGGAGGAGTTGTAGGATGTCTTATGGAGGAAGAACGCTTTTAGCGAGATATTAGCTATGAATTGTATTGGAAAGTCGTGTGTTGTATTTACTATATTATAGTTACTTGGGACGAAGTTCCCTGCAGCTGCATCTTGCGACTGGGTCGAGGGAATGGGTTGCTGCTCCATCTCGGGAATCGGCGACGACGCGAACGGGTCATCCGGCTCTAGAAGCTGTGGCGAGGGCGCTGGCACGGTTGCAGATCGGCCAGGCTGGTCCGGAACATGATGCACCTGCTCCTCTTCGTCCGCGAACGGGTTATCTATCTCCACAGGTTGCGGCAAAGGCAACGGCACGGCTGGAGGTCGACCAGGCAGGCTCGATCGCACGCCCGTAGGTGGGTCGACCTTACTTTGATACACGACCATGGAGGCATTGAATGTATTGGTCTTGGTATTCGGCCCAAGCCGTTTCTAAGGATTAGTTTCCTCTTTGAACAAATGACCAACCGTTAGGTTAAGTTATTGTAGTTGCCGATTTCGACCACGTCCTTGACCTTAAGCGATCGCGTTGATATCTTGAGTTCTTTGATAAATGTAAAGTACGAGTTTTTAAGGCGATCTTGCTGGGAATGGTTAAATTGCTCAAAGACTTCTGTTACCAGCCAGTGGTGTAGCCTAACCTTAAGGTCTATGGAGGCAGGAAATCCGAGAGACCGTAATGTCGGTTTTCCCTAGGCAGAAATCGTGAGAACAGCTTCCGGGTTGGAGTTGAGCGAAACTTATATTAGCCTATCTTAGTAAGATACACTGTATACAATGCGGTACTTACATTTCAAATGGCGGGTTGGCGGATTTCGCACTATCGTCCGCCGTCCGTCCTCTCCTCCCTGAGATAACGGTCCCTGAGTGTGACGAACCTGTACTTAGGCTTAGTAAGTATAGCTTCATAAGGGGGTCTTGATTTTAAGGTAACAGTAATTGTAGAGGTCAAGTATAATCAAATCAAGTATGTTCG